>JARQST010000437.1:94995-200573 GCA_030142225.1 Pachycephus smyrnensis | reverse complement strand
AGCGAATAAAGCGAATAAAGCGAATAAAGCGAGGAGAGGAAGAAGCAGCGTAGGACGACGTGTCGAGTGCGGATTCAGTTTGGAGACGTGCTTCGCTCTCAGGATAACCTTTATTTTACGGCGGACATACGAATGCAAATGTTTCCGCTATACCTGAAACGGGATATGGGTTTCTCAAGGATAACTCAAGTGTCTTCATCTCTGCTACTGCTCCTGGCAAAGTCCTAGATATTAAGTTGCAACAGAGACTTTCGAGGGAAAGACTTTCTCTCTCTCTCTCTCTCTCTCTGTCTCTCGCATTTCAAGATTTGATTATAGACAGACACAAGGTCACGTGAGCTCATACGTGAGATACTGAATATTTGTATGACGTATATGCAGGCATTCAAATTTTGCCGCCAGATCCTTCATATCCTTTATATGAAAAGATCAAAGGTTCCAGCAGGCGGTGACCATGTGTGTCTTTATACCGCGTACCGGGAAACTGCCGATGAGACTGGGTGGCCAGAGGCCGAGAGGGTTGAAGGGTGGAAGGGCGAGAGAGAAAGGAGTAAATTCAACGTAGCGTGGCGCGTAGGCACTAGCATGCTGGGGCCCACATGAGCCGTGGCGGTCAACGTACCATAACATTACATCCATCCCATATCCTGTGTGCCCACTATTTCTTTTGGACATGCGAACCCGAGTGGGACGCCATCTCAACCGTCTCGGTCTCTCGGCCACTCGTTCATTCCTTGACGTTCTCTCGGAGCGACCCCTGTGGAAATTTCCTCCCAGATAATGCAGGCAAAATTACCCTCTTTTTCTCGACGACAAAATAGGGGATGATACTTTTTTATCCGGGAGTAGGAAAAACTCGGCGTATCTCTTTTTGAAAGTTTCTTCATTTTCGTACGTAATCGTTTACCTACGTATTCGCAGACTCTAAGAGTCTTGGTTGTAGGTTGCGCATAAATTATAACGCCTAAAGAGAGAATTTTCAATAGGAAATTAAGTGGGGGAAGAAGGAGAGTGAAACACGCGTCTCGTTAAGTCTCGTTAAAAATCTTTAATCGGCAAGCCAAGGAGTTCATGCTCGTTAACACGTCGTCGTGGCACGTCTCGCGGGAGGGGGGGTGTGGCGTTCTTTAAAACTTTTACGCATTCCGGAAACTAAGAAAGTCCCACCACCGCACAGTCTTCTTACCCCGTAGCATCGGTTGGAAATATTTTTGGGGTAAAGTTGTAACTGGCCCGGGAGAAAAGACCGGGAGGAGGAGTGAGGAGGAGAGCGCGCGCGGGGGTTGGATGGTCGTGTATTCCTTTAAAGGGAGCGTGAGGGTTGTAGGCAAGAGATGGTTACGGAAGAGAGGAGAGAAAAGGAGGAGAAGGAGGGAGAGAGGGAGTGTGCGAGAGCTTATCAAGAGCTTTAAGTTTGTCTCGACGGAGTGCGGGGTGTAGAGGGTGGGGTGTGCGGCTGGCTTAATCCTGTATTGTAAACTAGGCGGCATACAACGGCAACCAAGTTTTCTACCTCGTGCTACTTCGTAGACTCTGCGTGGGTGTTCTGAAGGTGGTGGTGGGGTGGAGAAGGTGGAGAGGGGAGGCAAGGGTGCGATGGGCAAGAGAGAACAGAGAAAGAGGGTTAGGGGGCCAGAAGGGTAGAAGGCATGAGCTAATCTGTCCCCTGAGAATAACTTGAAACACGAAACAAAAGCTTCTTCTACGGTTCTTTCTTTCGTCCGAAGGCTCTTCCCCTGTTTGACGCAAGCAGTGCGGCAACTACCCGCTTACCAGCCTTCGCCAACCCTCACCAACCCTTCTCAACTCGTATTTCCACAATTCTAAAATCCACATTTCTTTCATGAATTCTCGGACTTCGCATCTAGTTCAATCGTTTCTACCGCAGAGGGCGATAACAATATAACCATTTCCATTGACCCCATATAGTCGAACACCTGGGGAAGACGTTAAGGGTTGTTCCCTTTGCGCAAAATCGCTCCTACAGTCCAAGAATAAAAAGTTGAAGGCGTCAGGGTTTTTCAAAGCTATTATTCAGGAGTCATATGTGCGTTGTATTATCCCATCCTAGCTAGTAGGTAACTAGCATAACCAACCAGGTAGAATACCGCATTGGATACTGTTGGATGTTGGATAGCACCCTATGTAGCTAGGGGATGGTGGCATATATATACAAAGTACAGTATAGTCAGATTTGCGCTAGAGTATACAGGGCACACGCGTTACCGGCAGTCTCTCTCTACATGTATATAGATATACGGATGTACATACAACGTTGGCTGCACTGTACAGTCTAGAGACACAGAATATACAGGTTAGGTTGGCTACTAGGTAAAGCCATGCTGTGCCATGCAACAGCACGCTACGCCACGTTAGACTTACTGTAGCGTGTGCACCAGCATGGATGTTGGATATCGTGCAATAAACATATACCGGGTGAGAGAATGGGAGGGTCGGAGAGAGAGAGTAGGAGCGGGAGAGTGAGAGAGAGAATCGAGGAGAGGCTAGCACGTACTGGGAGGACCAGCCAGAAGGACTGGCTGGTGTGGAGCCATACATTTATTTATGAAGTACTATGAATAAATGGATGCTAGTCTTTCTCTTGTGTGTTTTCAGAAGGCAGATATCGTGTCGTTGCCACGTCTCGGAATATAATAGGCCATTTACGCGACTCTCTATTAAATCTATTACCCTTACGGTCCATACCATTTCACTCTTATACTTTGGTCCGTCTCACTTGGCCTCCCTTACCGAAGCCAAACCCCCGATTCTATAGGTTGTACAGGCTTCGATTGGATCCGGTACTTTGGGAGCCTGACAATATCCGTTTTCCTCGATTTTACGAGAGACGTCACCGTTTCCCCTGTTTTCCTGTTTCTTCGCTTTCCTCTTACCGTTAGACACTATAGGAGCTCCCCCCTTTTTTCCCCAGGGAGCTCCCGGTGACTCGGGAGAAATAAATAACGGCTCTCGAGGAAAGTTTAGACATCATTCGATTCCTTTTTCGGCTTTCCGCACCTGAAGAAACAGACGTCCTTCGGGGCGACGAGAGGGTGGAGGGAGGGATAAGGTCCTAGGGAAAAAAAAGATGTGGGAAATATCGCTCTAGTGAAACGAGCTGATGTATCGTGGAATATCCTAGGGGGTTTCATAGTGAGTTTTTAAGGGCGAGAATTCAGGGCTCCCACAATTGCCTCGACGCTCTCGAATGCAAGGGTGCTGTGTAATTAACGGGTATTCTCAATGAGATAGGGGTAAAGCGACGCCAGGGTTGCCGTCGCTGTTACTAATATTACGTCGCTGTACTGTATACGTTGCTGCCAGTGCGACGTGCCAGAGGCTGGGAGGGTTCAAGGTTCAAACGTACGTTCGAACGTTTGCTTGCTCACCTGTTAAATAAAATACATTTAAATAAGTACGTTGGCGTCGGCGTTTTCGCCAACGAATAACTATTGACCGACGTAGCGACTTAATGAGCGTCGCGCTTCGTTCGCGACTCTTTAGCCAGTATCCATTCCAGCTGCGTCGCGTTTCCCGTGAAGCTAATGCGAACGACGCCCCTCAGCGATGCCAATGAAAAGTGACCGACGCTCCGGGCAAAATATAAACCGCTAAAGCTTTCGTTTGATGTGCCTTATTGCATCACTTCGTCGGAGCCATTAAAAATGGAGATTTCAACAGAACGAACTCTCGTCCTTCCACCAGCATTCAGACTTTTTTTCCTCTTCTGCTCACTGCATCCCTCGAATAAAATATTAACGTCTCTGACTGCTCTCGATACTGTAGAGCGTCCCGACGCCGATACGTCATTGCATTGATACCTTGTTACCTGTCTGTCCGTCTACCTGTTTACTTTGCTACTTATATATATTCCTACAAGTCTGCCTCAGACTCTCTTGCTTAATCTTATAGCGAAAGATCCTTATAAAGAAAATGGAATTTGCTTGACGTAAAAATCTCATTTTTAATGTAACTTAAACGCATTGAACAGATGGGAAGTAGCAATTGACAGGAGGTGGTTTAAGAAAAGTGCAGAATGACCGAATGCAAGGTGCATCCGCATTGCAGCCACGTACGCAGAGACGACGATGCACTCCATTCACTCATCCTAGATTTTCGCTTCGTTTGTTCTCCAGTTCTTTCGTTTTATTCAATTTTATTTATTTCCAGTATTGCCGGCACATCCTGTGACTGTGTAGTGCGTCGCCGTCCGAAAAATAGATATTATTATAGGGAATTCCTTTTCCGTTCCGTGGATACCTCCAATAAATAGGTAACGACAAGGACTTTTCTCGAAAAGCCCTTACCTCTTACTCGAGTCTTCCACATACAGGGAAGCCAGCATCCCATCTTTCTTCCAGGATCTAGCGTCTTGTTTTCTTTAATATGCGAGACTGAATGAACGAGTGGGAAGGATGGTAAGTCGATTGAAAATTGTCCTTCCGATTCAGTCAGGAATCTCAGGAATACTGTACCGTATTCTCTGGATGACGTTTCAATTGGAAAGTTCTTACCCTTTCCTAGGGAATTCACAATGTTCGCACACGAGAGCACAACGACTAGAACTTCGCGTTTAATGGCCCGTGCCTGAGAAAAGACGGTTCCCCTATTGTTTCCTTTATTGTTATTTGTTACAGTTTTCTATACAGTCACGACTTGACTCGCGTCTTTTGCGCTTCTGATGTCTTTGATTTTCCTAAAAAAAAATAATACTGTGCAGTATAAGCTTCGTAGAATGCTCCTTCGCAGTATGCTCCTCGAAGAGAGTTAATAAAGTCGATTCCTAAATTTGCTAAAAAACCGAGTATTCTTTTTCGCAATAATTGCAACAGCAGCGGACCACGTGTATATCCTAGTAAATTACAGGGACTCGTGTTTGAGTACTACTTGTCAAAGTTCCCAGGAGAAAGTGGTTACACGGGAAGATAGTTAAGCGATTCGCGAGAAATGCTCATGGAGGGAGACCCGAGGGTTAAGGGTTAAGGGTAGTAGTTAAGGGCACAGAGGGTGAGATTGCGTAGCGAAGGAAATTGGGCGTTCTCGGTGGCGGGCAATTTCGAAACTGGAAGATCTCTTGGCCGTCCAGCTGAAGCTGTTTCAGGCTGTTCAGGTTGCTCGGGATGTTCAGGGTCCCGCAGTAGCTTGAGCTACCGAGTGAGATTGAACGAGAGATCTGTGAGAGGCTGCCGGGCTATTGGCCTGTTGGGATGGGGTGCCTGACAACCCTTTACATTTTAATTACGCCCGTCTTAAAAGCCAATAAAGTCCTCGGGTGCCTAGCGGCGTTCACCCCTTGCGATTCTCAACTCGCGAATCCCTGCTGTCTTTCGTCCTTTACCAATCGAGCCCTTTTCCCTCCATTTTATTATATCATGCTGGTATCAGTTCTGCCAACCTTTGGGAACCACTGGGGAACTTCTGCCTCTCAGAACTTCGCTGCTCAAGTTTATCCGTTCATTTAGCTTCCCTTGCACACATGCGCGCACGCAGCACGTATGTACGACTGCACTCTTTGTACAGAGAACAATATATCCCTTCAGGTAGTACCTATTTTTACTTCCATTAGACAGCCCTTTCATTCTTTTTTTTTTCTATACAGCCTTGCGACCCTTAGTTACCTTCGCATAGTTTTATTAAGAAAAGCAGAAGATACTGTGTGTATTCTGTGAGATTCTGCATATTCTACATGGCTGGAACGTATTGTGTTTACGTAGTTCGCTAGTCCGAGGACGTGGATAATACCAGACTTTAAAATGAGACGAAGTAAAAGTATACAGGGTCGTTTGGCACGTTTTACTTTAAAGTCGCGCAGCGACAAAGCGGAAACTTGGTGTAATTATGCCTTGAAATTTTCTCAAAGTTCCTGATTGTGTCGGACGGGAGCCAATAGATGTGATCGATGCTTCCCGGGCTCGAGCTAACATCGTGTTTCACAGATATTCTCTCTTCCTTTTTCTACTTCCTTCTGTAGTCTAACTGTCTCTCTCTAGTTGCAACACTCTCATGGATCCTTTACCGAGCAAGAGACGTCGCGAAATTCGCGTTACTGTGCTGTGGGAAATTTTAGTTGTGAAGCCACCACTGTCATGGAGTACTAAAGGTATAAGAGAAAGAGAGAGAGAGAGAGAGAGAGAGAGAGAGAGAGAGAGAGAGAAAGAAAGAGGAATACGGTGAACTACAGCAAAATTGGACTGTAAGCCATAATGCCGTATTAGAGAAAATAGGAGAAAGCCGGATAGGGAGGAAATGAGAAAATACATATAAGTTTTCCTAGCAGTAACAGATATAGTCCTGTATCAAGTATATCAGTAGTCATCTAGTATTTTCTCTGCTCTTGATAATCTGGCGTCATATCAGTAATTAGATTCTCCAGTGTAATACGATTCTTGGAGATGAAATAGGGAAAGAGTGGCCGCTATTGTTATCTGAGAGAACTATCCCTTTCGTGGACAGGGTATCTACGATGGTGTGTTGGTTAAGGGCGAGGGCCGATAACCTAGTTGACAAATGCGCCCTAACGATTCCATTCCTGACAGCTCCGAGGTCTAAGGTCTAAGGTCTAAGGTCCCAGCAGTGGCCTCATTAAATTAACACTGCGTAGCTGTGTCGTTATCGGGGGCAAACATTTGATCGTAAGTTAGGGTTAGCGCAGTTGGAGCCACGTAACTTACATCAGTTGTCAGGATCACGTGTATGTGCCTTTGAAGTTGGTAGCACTGCTAACTTCGTAGCTGCGTGCGAGCCTATCTGTATATCACTTACCTAGGCCAAGACAGGTTAGTGAGCCCCTAAGGTGCAGCCTGAGTTAGCACGTACGACGCCAGAGGGTGGATCATGGCGTCGGGACGTCGGGACGTTCGTTCCAGTCTGGGACGTTTAAGGAAACAGTGGAGCATCTTGTGATTCCTGTTACTTCCTGTTTTTATCTCAAAAATTGTTATGATCTAGGGGATGTTTCGGGTGACGGTCAGTTCGCACCAGCAGACTTGGATTTAGGTTCACCGTTTGACACCCTTGAACTTTCTAGTCGGGGCTAACTTTTATTGTTGGCGACGCGTACTTCCCGCTTAGGGGACAAGTTTCCTTTCCTGGAAATGGATCCAGGTGCCTGTTGGGGTAGGGAAAACTCTCTGATAACCATCCCCTATATTGCTGCAGTTGAGCTTGAGTTGGATCGACTCATGAGTATGAAGCACCTTAGAAATTTCTTTTGGCTTTTTGGATGTCATAAGGGTTCATGGAAAACTACTGAACTTTCTTTCTTCTTTCTCTTTCTTTTTTTGCTTTTTTTTTCTAACTTCACACTCCGAGGAATTTACTTTACTTCACGCCCTCGTGGATCTGTATAGGAATCGGATGTAATCTGCAATCGTGGATTTCTGTACTCTCTAGGATCCTCTCGATAGGCTTTTTGCAATGGGCCTAGAAAGACAGAAACAGGTAGGGGTCGTTGCATTTAAAGATCTTTAACGCTCGACTGGCATTTTTGAATTGGAATTCACGAACGTTTCCTGAGGGACTGTACTTGGTGTTTCCAGGCCTCCCGAGTCTCTTGAATTCCAATAATCCAACAGATGCTATTAACTGCGTCCTCTGTTCATACTTGGAAATCGTAGCAGCTACATCTATTTGGCACATTTTCCCTTGTCAATTCACTCCGTCATTCCCTCGTGTTCATCCCCCACTTCATTCTTTCATTCTACCGTTCCTCTTGACGTGCAGCAGCAGCAGCAGCGGTGGTGGTGGTGGTAGTGACAACGGTAGAACCTCGTCGAAAAATAATTTCGACAGGAACGTGGTAGACGGAATACGAAAAATAAGAAAAAAGGGAAAAAGCCTGGCAAAAACAGGAAAAAGTAGAAAATACGCGAGCCCTTTGTTCTGTGTTTCAGGAACGTTGGAAAAGATGGAAAGAAACGAAGTTCGAATATCCACTGTGATGTTTTTCACGTGCTCCCTTGAAATTCAGCGATTCCTCAAGGATACCCTGTCGCTTCTATTGCCGATAGAGGCGCTCGAATCGACGCACCCTCGACTGACACTCGCTGACGGACTCGGGGGCGTGAGAATCCGATTATCGAGAATCATGAGGTGGGAACCGCGGGGCGGAAATCACGCCGGAAATAGCTGTTTATCTTCGACGCTTCGACTCCATGTCGATCGATCCTTGTTATCGTGGGAAAGATCAGGGGTCATGGGGGTCAGAAGGATCAGACGGCCAATCAAACTAAGACTGGACCACTAGGCATAGTGCTCTGTGAATATCTTAATGGTGGATCAAGGATGATGATAAAAATCATCAAGAATTGCACACGTCCGCATCTCGGAATTGATACTAGAATTATCATTATTGCCTGCCATAGATCACAGAGCATTGTAACGATTTGGAAACTGTACGCAAAGAGCCGCCGCGTTCTATTTTCAAATTTATCTTTTATATTTTTCTATTCTTTCCCTAAATAACAGGTACAGGCCTGTAGGCTAACATCAAGCAAAATTCAAATTGAGCAGTAGCATATATTACTATGGAATGTAGAGTTTGGAGTGAGCGAGAGGGTTAGGGGATGTTTCGGAGGGTGAATGTTCGAATATTCGAAAGCGGTGCGTAGCGCCGTGTCTATTTCGCGACTAATTGAAAAGCCTTTGTTTTCCACGAAGGGTAGAGTTTCTATGGCGGATACAGCGGCGGAGAATTACCGTTTTCGGTAAATGGATTAGTTGATAGATATTACAAACGGGACTCTTTGATGAGCGCCGGTTGGTTTATCGTTAATTTACAATAGTGGTAACGTATTCATCGAACGATTTCCACTGCTCCCCGCATTATCCGAGTCCACAACCTCCGACCTATAACCCTCTGTACGAAGCCACAGTTTTTATCCTGCTCTTCGATCTTGTATACCATAACGCTATCCTGGGCCCTTCTGGACCACGTGTCCTCCAACCCCCTTGTTTCCAGGGCTTCGGCCAGCAATTATTGCATTGGTAATCGATTGGATTATCAAAGTTTTGATAACGCATAGAGCTCTTCTGGATGCCCGGAGCAGATAGAATCCCTCTCTGTCCCACGACCCCCCGCGGCGCACCCCAATGTTCCTGCCGTGCCAAATTATTTGCTCCGACGGAGCATGAATACCAACCGTAATTACGTTTCGCCTGATATTCAATTAGAATTACCGACTGGGTACGGTAGTGCGTCTATGAAAAATCCAGCAAATCGTTCGGATGCGAATCCAAGGGGATGAAATGAAGAATTGCAATATCCGCTTGCTCTCATACTTCTTTACACTTTGCGCCTTTTCCCTTCTAAGTATCCCCTAAAATTTCTCTCCGTAACTTATGAAAGACATCCTCACGCTTAAAGGCCGTTTCTCTATTTATCATTGACTAATGAGATTTACTTACTGAAATGAATGCACGAATGTACGTGCAATCAGGCTGAATGCTTCTTCCTGAACGTATCTTTCAGCACTGAGAGAAGAATCCGCGGACAAGAGGCGGATCTAGAAGCGCAGAAGCGTAGAATGTATTCTAACGGAGTTTAATTTGCAGTAATGGCGCATCCTCGCACGAACGAAAGATTAAAAGCATCCCTCCAGCAGCCTCCGCACTTAGGCTGCCACGTAAATGGCCTGCCGTCCCTTCAGAAAGGAACTGATCCAGACACCGTTTAGCGTTTTACCTTCTGTACAGTATCCTGCGCCTGCTTAGCTGGTTGCTCGGTTGCTTGGTTGGCTCTGGCAGCATCACTGCCAGCAGCATCACCATCAGCACCCTTAATACCACCTCGATTTGGATCGGAGTTGGTCTCGTTGCTCGGCTGATTAAATGCGAAATTCCGTTCAGTTCTTTCGCGTCCGTCAGTTCCGTGAAGCGCGTGAGCAAAAGAACTGCTGATGGTAAGGGATGGAGCGGGGGTAAAGGGGAAGACTCGACCTGGAGCAACTTAGTCTCTTAAGGGAAGGCCGAGGTGCCTAGTTGTCTGGAGCACCGAGGACGGGAACGTAGCTACTAACTACGACGTATATCCACACTTTCCAGTTATTGCCTTTCGTACTGGGCGCCATTGCATGAACATTTGTTTAACGCTAATTGGAAAATGCTTCTACCTTTTGCCTCGAAACAACCCTGCTGGAATTAGAATTCAAGTACTGCATATTCCATCTATTCCTTCTTGTTTCTCGTTTTACCCCTTGTTACGTTTCTCCCTTTTCCTGCTTACTTCTTTGACTTCGCTTCGGAAGGGGGAGGAGGGCAGCTATGCGGATTTTGGTCTTTTCTTTTTCTCTTCCCCTCTCCCCCTTTTATGTATTCCTCTTTCCTACTGCATCCTCGGCGATAATTCCTTTGAAAAAAATAGAGGAAAAATGCCGAGAGGCTCATTAAGATGTTTCGGTTTATTCGATCTTACCTTACTTGTCCCTTTCATCCAGTTCCGCGCTTCTCATAATTCTGACTCCAACTTTCTTCGAGTTCTCACTCGTTCGCGCTGAATTTCCTGTTTCCTGAGATGCAGCTTGTGAATTCTATTCTGTGCTTTTGACGTGGGATGATTCATCACCCTTGCGCCGTTTCCCTATTTGTCTCAATGCAAACTCATTCCCGGGCGCCTCGAGGGATGCCAATTCGAATCGCGAGATGCATCGCGGCTGAAACTTATTTAGCAGAGGCTGTTTTGCTGTCTGAGAAAGTTTAGGCCTCGCAAGTGATACTTCTCTAAATAATTCCCTCGGCAGTCATTCTCAAGACGCGATTCCTAGCCCTGTATTTTCAGTAGCGTTGGTATTTCTTAACCAGCTTTTCTATATCCAACTGACTAGCTGGCTGAATGCCTAGCTGCTTTATGGATGCCCGCCCATATACTGGCTACCCGTCAAAACAATGAAATATCGGCTTCTTATGATGCCGAGACGAAGTGTATAGATATAAATGAGCGTCGGTTGATTGCTTCGAGTCATAAATCAAGATGTTTTCGGTTCGGCAGGAAGTCGAGGGATGATTGTGTACACTATGGGGTGAGGAGAAAGGGTGCTGGAGTGACGCCTCATACTCGGCGTCCCGTCAACCCCTCGAGGACGATTGACTTTTGCCCGTTACAATAAGTTTTCAGGACATCGGCACTCCTGGAAGGAAGGTCCCGTTGCGAGAAGTATCTTTTTCTCTGGATGCTGTAAACTTAACAGGAGCTCAGCAAAGCGTAGAGAGAATGCGGCAAGTGAGGAAGAGCGAAGGGACGCAGGGATAAAAGAGGTCTGAGTAGAAGTGGAGTGGGGGTGGTCGATTCGATTGGCGAGGACGACAAGCGCTACTGGGCGAAGGGATTTGAATAAATCGGGCCTCGCACAGGGGATGGAGAAGCACCCCTTCGGAGCCATGAATCTTGGCCCAGCGTGGAAAGTCCCGCTGGTAACCAGGCAGGCCGGCTGACAGGGATGCAGGGGTGCAGGGTGGCAGGGATGCATTTCGAATCGGCATCGAGTCGATGCCAATTTGTTGGCGTTTGTCCTCTATTGGCGTTTGGGGCGGCTTCGTGTGCACGCGGCCCGAGTCCATTTTATCGAATGATTTATTCAGGACATGATCATTAATGGAAGAACATTACTCTCTTGTCAGGAATCAATAGACTCTGGCTCTGCTGGCAGCAGCGGCTGAGCAATCCAGGATTTTGTATCACTGCTATCGCTGTTATCGCTGCCTCCTTTGATACCAACACTCTTGTCATTTCTGTCATCATCGTTATCATTATACATGTATATATATATCGGGGCTTGTTTTACTATATGTGCATAGTCGATTTCGATATCGCGCTCCATCGCCTCACTAAATCATGGAAACAAAACCGGAACAAACCAAAATAAATTGCACGGATAATGTATTCGGGCTGCAAGTGATTATTCGAGATCCGACGGGTTCAGCCTGGCTGCGGTTTTCCGCAAACCGCACTCGGTATTCCCGATGTTGCACCGAATGCACCGAATGCACCGAATGCATCGGTGTTCCGCACCACCCGCAGCCACGAGGGAAACACTGCAGTCCTGCATTAGCCTTTTTTAGCGTTTAACTAGCCCTAGTGACTTTTTAACTTTCTCCATCATACTTACGCCTGCGATCCCTTATCGAATGAGAGTTCAATCAGAATTTCAAGGGGTGGATAGTTGATACTGATTGGAGGTGGACGTGGATGATGAGGAACCTAAATGAATTCAATAGGAAAGCGGGAAATTTATGATTGCCAGGCCTAAGGCAACGGGGCTGCTACTGTAATGGGGAGGCGGTTGGCTCCTTAGGGGCGAGACCTTGGGGTGATAGGGTTGGTTCTAAGGTTCGAAGGTAGGCGTAACACGGGTCTAATAGCTCGTTTGATCCGACACCCCATCCCATCCGATAGCATCCCTTGCCGTCCCTTTTCCACCGTATCCAGCCCGTTCCATTGTGACTCTTAGTTCGCCCCTTTCACCCCCAGGGCTCCTTCTAGTCTTAGTTTACCTTGGCTTGGGTTGACTTCGATTCGCCCCTTAGACACTACTCGTCTGTAACGAGAAACAGTGGTGAGGGTGGCGACGAGGGTAGCAGGGTAGTCGCCGTCCTGACAAACAGGACTGGGCGGCTGAAACAAACCTCAGAGTGTTGAGCTTAACGACTATGGGCTACTGATTCCTTCGACTTCTTCGCCTCTTTCGCCTCTTTCGCCTCTTTCGCCTTCTTTGCCTCCTTCACTTCCACCTCTTTTGAAAGCTTCGAAACCTTGGACTCCTTGAGCGCCTCTACTATTACGACCAAGGTTCGTTAGACAGATTGTGGATTCGCCTTACTTTATTTCTCTTTCAGGTTCGTTTTGCTTTCTCCTCCTGGAGGAAAATAAAGAAGACGAGGGTGAAGGTTGGAGGGTGGGTTCAGCGGCACAACGTTATTCCTGTCGGGTCGTCGACTCCCGAATTCAGAATCCCGAGCCTCGACTCTCTACGCAGTCAAAGATTAAATCTGCGTCGGTAATTCGCCGGAAGATCTTACAAATTCCCTAGAGAATAAATCCTGGGCGCAGGGGCGCACTCGAAAAATCCCCATTTTTAGAAGCCGAGGGGTAGACTCCTAGTCCTATAAGAAGAGGGATGGACTCTTTTTTTATCCGTGGCAATTTATTTCTCTCAGGCAGACAAATGTTGAAACGGGCTAGCGACTAATAATGTAAGCTTCGGATAAATGAATGGCTAAAGGTAAGACTTTTTGGCCGTGTGCGAGTATTCGAGGGCCATGCTTTCTCTTCCCCTTTAGCTCTCTCGCTCTCTCGCTCTCTCGCTCTCGAAGGGAGTGCGAAGTGGTCGCTGGGGGTGAACAGCCCGAGGGACGAGGAATAAGAGGATGCTCCTTAAAAGTTCGAGAAGAGCTCCTTCGAGCAGCAGCCAGCAGAGTTGTTATCTAATTTTACTCTCAACGCTTCTTCGATTTATTCCCCAACTTTTCGACGCATTACAATATGCTGCTAACGGAGGCTGGATACTCTCTCTCTCCCCCTTTCTCTCCGATTCTCTTTCTCTTTCACTCGTTCTCTTAGTCTCTCCGACTCTCTCATTCTCTCTCGCACCAATTCCTTCCTCGTCTCACACTTACCTATTCCTCTTCAAGAAGCCGTTCGTCTTTCCATCGCTATCCTCGCAATCTTAACGCAGCGACTTCTCCAGATACAGCAACAACGGTCCAGATCCTCTCGTTACTCTGATTCGCGTGATCGATTATTTCGCGTGTACCACGGTGAGTGAAAGATAAAAGAAAAAAAAAAACTTAGTAGCGGCTGTCGAGTGAAAATCGTTTCGCTCGAGCGACTTCGCGTTGCTGCGACCACGCTAACCCAGTTTGTTATTTACACCCTGAGAATGTAATGTGGCGTGAGGAAAAAGAGGGTGAAAAAAGGGCTGGAAAAAAGAGGAGATCGGCCAAGCACGATCCTCGCAGGAAAAGAAGCACGGGAAGACGCGTGAGTAAAGCCTAGAGGGTTTGTGTCATGTTGTGTCGTGTTGTGCCATGGCTACCACCACAACAGCCAACAGCAGAGCAGAAACACCACGACTAGCGTGTCTAGCAGTCTGGACTCTGAAGTACAGGCAACAATGGCCTAGTTCGTGGCGCATCGAATACACAGCAATAGCAACGGCAATAGCGCCAAGCAATAGCAGCGACTCAGCCTTTAGTCGCTCCAGGTACACGACCAATCTACGCGTCCTGGTCCCCCGCAATATCTTGCTCCAGTAGAAGAGGATAGCCCACTGGCTGCTAGTGGCTACGGCGGCAACAGTTCGGTTCAGCTTGAACGGGCCGATCTAGAATGGCGAATGATGGGGACAAATGTTTTCCAATCTGTCCTCTCGGATCCGCCACAAAGGAAGTGGTCGATGTGTTTGCGTGCTTCGCATCTGCTGGGACCATCACTGGAAAATTACTGTCCGCATTACTTCACTCGACCACATCGTCCCGCTTACTCGCTGGATCGTCCGTTCACTCTTCGGGACGTCGGGTCGCCCGGACACGTTTGTAAACTATTTTAATTACGACCTCGGCAGTTCGTTTGCTTGGTGCTCTGGTTCGTGCTGGCCTTTTCTCGCTAACCTGAAGCCGGTCAACTATTTCGACATTTTTCTAGCCTCATTGCAGGATCAACCGTCGATAGTTTCTATGCGCTTAGAACGAACGTTCCATATGGATCGTTTTCATGTCCACGCTGTTAAATATTATCTCTGATTCTTCATAAACCGAATGAAGGAATGGATCAGCTACGTCTATTGCTTGACAAAGAAACAACTTTCGATGTTTTTTCTATTTTCAACCAACGACAAAGACACTTGACAAAGACACTTTACGTGTCCATGACTGCCTATATCTGTATATACAAGGGTTTCTTGCTAGTCAAGATCTTTTCTACAATAGTATCACTGTTCCGTTTTGTATTCCTTGCAAACACGCCCAAATCGTATTTACCATTGAATTCAATATTCCGAAAGCCATGAAAATTCAAGGAGGAACAGAGCTTTGTCTCTTTTCTTTTATTCGTGTGTGAAGAAAACACCTATAACTGTAACGACAAACCCTTACCGGATACAGATATCTCATGAAACATTTACCTGTTCGTTTCGCGGTCACTCTCACCCAACGCGTAGATATCAGAAACATCCCCAATTACTGCACCCTTCTTTGCATCGCTCTACTACTCCACTATTCCAGTACTCGAAACACTCCAGCACTCCAGGATCGTGTCACCAGACGGGTGCGCTTCAGGCACGCTATTTGCATATTACTGCTCGATGCACAGGCAACAGGCTATCGAAATACCGACTCGTCAAAGGGAGAAATGCGCTTCTCATATTCCCTATATAAAAACAAATTTCAATACCGCTTGTCAACGCTGTTTCCGCTTTGATATGTGCGAAGTGCAAGGGTAGAGTTGCAGCGGAGTCAAGATATGAAACAGTCACTAGAGAGTGAAGATGAGAAGGGTTGGTGAGTGGACCAACAGCATTAACTAGCAAGGGCTCATACCCCCGCCATAGATCTATAGATACTAGGGTGGTGTAAACTCTCGGTCAGACGGAGCGATCAATCCTCTCCAGGATGGATAATCTGAGCCATCTAATGGTATGTCAGCTATCAAAGTACCAATAAAAATGAAAGGAGCGTCCGTATCACCACGTCAAAAGTAACGTGGCGTACGTTTCAAAGGGTCGCTACCCTTTCACTGACCTTGTCTGGTAGTTTCTTTTATTTAGATAATTCTGATGTCATATGATACCGTTTAGTCAAAGAGTCTCGACCAATTGAATCTGTTATAGGAAGGTATAGAGAAAGGTGAAGCCGACTAGACGATACGGAGGAAAGATGGTGGAGATGCAGGAGATACGTAAGAGAAAAGATGGAGGACGGAGAAGGGTATCCAACTATCCAGTAAGCTTCGGCTTACTTGAGCCGTCCCGCAGGGTCTCGCCAGTTCCGTGTTCCGTATCGATTTAAAACTTTAACTATCCTTATAATTACATATTGCAAAGTTGGCCCAAGCCGTCCCGTCCCGTTCCGTCCGGTTCCGTTGCGCCACCCTCCGTCAACTCACCCCCTGTCCTATAAGGTACTGCGCCCGCACCCCTCTTCGATCCTGGCTCAGAGAGACGAACTTTCAAAGTTAAAAATTGTTTAAATTGTCGGTTAACTGTTAGCCGCCGGGGCTAATGAAACGTGGAGCCGCCGACCCTCTTTAGCCGTCCGGAAACTTTTCGACCTCCTTCTTTCGGTCTTGTCTCAGGCTCCCGTGACGTTGTGTTTGTCTCTGTACGTGTGCCTGCGTACTTTCGTTCACTTACGCTCGTTACTTTTGTATAGGACTAGCGATCTTCGCTTCGCGCCCGTGAAAACTCACATTGAAACAACGAGAACGGGGGAAAAACATTCGGCCGAAATAAAGGGCTCCGAGTTTTCTTCTCGGTTCTTTGGCTGAAACGAATGAGCGGTCCGAACCGTTCTGACAGCTTCCGAGAAACGAAGATGAAAAGCAGAAGGACCCACAAGTAGGAAACACCTATTCCCGTCGTTTTACCTTTTCCCTTTTATCTCCCTCGCGCAGTCTACGTATATACTGGATCTGATTGGAGGAAGAGAAACGATCCTGGTGATTCATTGAAAAGAAAAGTTATCACTGGAGAATCGGAAGAGATGGATATTGGATGAGTTGTACTAGAAGGGTCAGGACCCTCCCCTAATGACCTCCTAGATCGCTGGCCTCTTCTTAAGATACTTACTGGTGAAGCAGCTTCTTTAGGTCTGCTCAAGGTACCTGCCGGTTGCGTAATGTATACAAGATGATTTTTTTTTCTACAATTTTTTTCCACTCGGCAGCGCGTAACGCGTCACATCTGACGATCTTCCGATCCTACGCTCTAATGTAGCATCGATATGGAGTAGAGAGAGGATAGTATGGTTCAAGGAATCTTTCTCCCCTATTCTCTTTTGTGTTATTCTTCATGGTATTCTAATTCTTTCGATATGGCTGCGGTAAAAGAGACAGAGAGAGAGAGAGAGTGAGATCTGTAGAGAGAAGGAAAGAGAGAGATAGAGAGAGAGAGAGAGACAGAATGCTCGACGGCCTCCTGACAGAGCCACGCTCGCTGCTGCTACGAGTAACTTAAACTCGGCGGAAAATTATAATTAAGCTCACCCGAGCAAGCAACTGCGAGAAAAGTTGTCCCAACGAGTGAGGGAAGATGCAAAAGAGAGAGAGAGAGAGAGAGGGAGGGAGAGGGAGAGTGAGTGGAGTGAGAAAGGGTTAGTAGTGAGGGATACAGTGAGAAGAGGGAGGCACACTCTTTTGCGGGGGCAGGGTAGTTCTACGCTTGTGGGTTGAATTAGCGAGTACCTACTCCTTGATGAAGATGCTAGTTCCTTTATTCAAGATTCCAAGGTTCCAGGAAATCCCATTGCCAGAAGAGGGATGCTGCCACTGTCTTCTTTATTTCTGTAAGTTTTACGGCTCTCTATAGGAATCTCCTTTGGACCATTAATTGGACCTTCGAAATTTAATATGTAGCACATGTTCGGGTCAGGTAGAATCTCCCCCTTTCATATATAAATCATTGAAACCCCTGACTTTTTAACCCTCTCGTAGAAACAGGAGAGAAAGAGTGGTGGGGGAGACCAGACCGTGAAATATGACCCTAAAATTAACCGATTCCTTAATTACTCGTTCCGTTTTTCGACCCCGAGTCTCCGGCACAAGCTGGGGCGAGCAACCCTCTCGTTTCGCACCCGAAACCACTCGGCTCCTCATTAAGCATTTCGCAGCGCGATGTAACCTTCCATCTTTCAGGAACGCCTCTTTCCGAGACTCTTCTGTCGCACATTCACTCTCTCTCCTTCTCCCTCCCTTTCGCTCTCCAGGGGCACGTTCCCTCTCTATTGGCAAATCGCAGTTCGATCACGGTGAACTTTCGACGGATATGGTCCACGGTGACGCATCTGCCATTGCTCTCTCGATCCCATCAAGTGTTTAGTCTGGCGTTACTGGTTGTTGTGATAGTCGATCGGTGCTTCTGGTTCCGCTGGTGCTGATGCACGGAGGCAAACCAGGATCGAGGATCCTAGAAACAGACACGTTCGGTCCAGTTGCCCCTGGCTATAGTCGGAGTGCCCGATCCGTGACTAAAGGGGATGAAGGGGTGCAGGAGGCAAAGCAGGGGATGTCGCGTAGATACGTGTTCGGGATTAGGACGATCAATGCGGTAAGCCTTGTTTGTTTTGGGCTGGACCCTCACCAAGTCTCGCTACTCCATTCCAGCCCACTGAGCCTGTGGATGTCCACGTCCTTTACACAGGGACGTACTTGTCTGCCCGTGCACCTTTATTTCCTTTTTCGACTTCAACTTGCTTTCAAAGCAAAGATAATATTCGAAATTCTAAGATCCTTTAGAAAATAGCGACAGCTTTACTTCGGTTCTCTGAAGAAGGTCTCATCTTAACGAGATAACTACATGGCGATCGTGATCTACTCCAAGTACCAATGACTCCGTAACCGGTCACCGGTTTTTTTCCAACTCCCTAGTCCCGGTACCTGGTACCCAGTACATCGGGTACTGGTCTCCAGGTCTCTGGTACCCGGACAAGCGAAGTCGTTATGCTACTTTTATTTTCGTATCGTAGACTTTTATAGGTAAAGTTCCGCGGTGGGACTTGGAATCGGTGGCAGCCATGCCGGCAGTGACGCACACAGAGAAGCGTTTACGGGAAATTGCACTTTGCAAAGAAGACCAGCATCCCTTGCTCGACCACCCCCCAGTGGTACCCTACTTCTGTCCCCTCCTTATCCTCCTCCTCATCCTTCTCCACTCCCTGTCTCCATATAGCTGGAGTAGGTATCCTTTCAGAAGAGTACAGTGTACACCAGGAAGGCAGGCTGAGGTCCTGAGCTTGTGTGCCTTGTGCGTACGTGCTCGTGGGTGCTCATACGTGCGCTACGAGAGGGCGAATGCCTGCGGGAGGTCTATGGGGTGCTTGAAGGAGGTCGCTGGGATAGTGGGGTCAGAGGGAATAGCAGGAGAAGACCCCCAGAGGTCGGTTTACGCTTTACAAAGAGGTCCGCGGGCATAAAGATAGCCCACTCATCCGCGAAGCGACTCCACTTTTATACATGTGTAGATACTAACCTACGTTGCAAGGCACCTAGCCGTACCTAGTGCACTCAGTCGAGGTATCTCGAGAAATGAAGCGGATCTCTCGGCAACCTCGTCTTCGGGATCCTCGACGAGGGAGGCGACAGGGAGGCACCCTTCGGAAAAGCGAAACGGAGGTTAAATCATGGAGGCGTCCAATGGTCCGGAAGACGAAGGGCCCTTCCCCCTCTCCCCCACCTCTACTCGACCCTACTTATTTCAATAGCTTTTTCTTGCCTCGTTTGAATAAGCTCGTGTCTGACGCACCCTTTCGTCGTTTGCCTCTTCGCGATTTACCCCGTCTCTTCACAGAACGATATTCACACGAGACTCTTCTCTGCTTCCTCATATGTTTCTTCCTCTGCACTCTCTCACCATAGTATTCGCGAAAGAGTGAAAGTTTTGCATCGATGCAATGAATTATAGCGGGTCTGCGCTGCAGGGGTGCTTTCTTTCCTGGGTGCTCGCGTATGATAATATAATGCTGGTATATAATATCTGAAAGCACATAAGCGGAAATCTGATGCAGGCTCGCAGTAGATCACCGTCACTGACACACTTCTCTAGCAGCGGCACCAGGAGCACCGGCACAGCACCCTTTCTCGCGCCACCCCTATCGTAGAGAGGGTTCCGTTTCTGCTCTAGAAATCGTACGTTCAAGGGGTAGCCTATACTTTACTCGATATCTCAGAATTTTTGCCGCTCGCGCAGGGGGTATTAGTCGCGGTGGGAACTCGGCTGAAAATTCCCGAAGTCTGGCTCTGAAGTATTTATGAAGGCAAGGCACCCCCGTTTCTCTAGTTAATTCGGCTCTCGCTAGATCCGAGTGGTTTTCGCAAAAAATCCCTTGGCTCACCATTTTTATTTATTTTATTTTTTTCTTGTATTCTTTCACCAAGACCAACACCATTATCAGTATGGTTATCCTGCAGCTCTCCTGGTATATTTATATATATACATACCTATGTTGGCACTTGCGCCTAATCTTTATCCGATATCTCGATCTACATTGTGGTGAAACGTGCAGCGGTGCAAGCGCCGCGATGCCTAGCAGCCGCGTCGCGACGAAGAAAGGGCTTGCGGTGGGGTGGGCTGCCATGAGCTGCAGAGAGCAAAAACAAGGACTGTCGGTAATGCACGCCAGCACGCCACTCCTCGGGACGCACGGAACTAAATCGCAAGCAAGTAAACTTTTTAATCGGAAAATAAATTCTTCCTCCCTGTTCGCACAGGGTTGAAGATCATCTCGAGAATCTTGATCCTCGTGATACCAATAGTCATACTGTCATGGTGGATGGAGCGTTGGTGATCTTGCAAGAGACACTGCACTTAGTTGCATCATGCTAGCTGATAAGAAAAACTAGGAGACATCCAAGAGAGGAGATTGAATGCTGGAGAGTAAGAATCAGAAGGAAAAAGGAGGAGAAGAGAGAGAGAGAGAGAGAGTGGAGTGGAGGTCATAAGAGAGATTCAGGGGATGTCCGAAGCGCATTTCCGGTTCGTTGCTGAAGAGTCGGAAGGACGAGAGACATCCGGTGGCTCATCTTTCAAATGGACCGAGTTGGCTGGTCCTTCTCGATATTTTGCTCCGTGTTTCTCAGGGCTCCATGTATATATATCTATTACGTAGTAGTTTCTAGATGTCTATACTTGTGGATGCTGTATGTATATATGTATATAGTAGATACTAAATGTGTCTATAGTCATGTATGTTAGATACACGGATTCCGGGAAGCGAGATGAGTAGCCAAGTAGTACGAAGGAATATGAGAGGACAGAGGAGCCAGAAGCACTACTGTAAAACAGAGCATTATTATCCTTCTACTCCATTACCCGGGACACTAGGAGGCCAAGGCGGGGGAGTTCGGGAGTCCTGGAGTTCCCGACTCCTGGAAGCTGGGAGGCTGAGCAAAAACCAAAAACCCGGGCAACTACGGGCAAGGGCCATTGACTCCGACACTAACGCTTTCTAGCCCGACGTGATTTATCTTTGGATTCCTAGTTTTCCTCTTCCATCGCGTGCGGATGTCTCAATCGCTAAGAACCTCCCTGTCTTTCCATCCTCCATCATTCTTCCCTGTCCTTCTGTCCTTCGTTCTCACTGACTCTATTCGTACGCACCGAGCTATTCCAATTTGTCAGAATTTTAAATATTTCACGACATTTTTCTATAGTTCATCCACACAGTGCGTGGGGACGTCAAGGGTCAATAGTTCATTGATCACTGCGGTGATTGGCAATTTGCGAAATATTTGCCTGATAAAGTCCTTATAAAGCGAATAAGGAAATAAGAGGAGCAATGGCGAGTGAGCTGAGATGGGTTGGACTGCGTTGGGATCCTGACTGGCAATTGATGTAATTGAATTAAAACTAGACTGATTAAGAAACCCTCAATTACACGGTCTAATAAGATACAACGCCTCGGCTAGGCGCCGCAAGCTATTCGAACTACCTGGGTAACTTTCTAAAGTGACGGCTGAGTTCAAGTCTTCGACGTAGATCCTTGCATAGTTGCAACTTGCATAGTTGCATAGTAGTAGCTCACTTGGTTGCATCACTCGGATGCTGGAGTCTTGTTTAAATGGACCTTTTAACATAGAGAGTGCATATACGTTAGAGATATTATAAAAAAAAAATATTTCCCGCTCCTTCCTTCAACGTATATATAATACCACCCTCGAATCTAAACATATTTAAGCGCAGGGAGAGAAATATAGTGGCGCAGCAGGGTGAAGAGTCATGGGGATGAAGGGGCGCGCCGGAGGATTCTGGCCTTTTTATATACCAACCTCGCGAGCTTATGAACATAGCAGCAGCATATGAATAAAGTGGCCAACTTTTTGCTACATAAATCATCGTGTAATGTTCTCGCCATTTGAAAATGCTCGGCACTCGCGTTGCTCCCATGTAGTTCCTTGTGCACGCAGTGGAGAAAACCGTTAGGCAGTTTACGCGCCTACGCGAAACCACTTGCGTAAGTGTTGGCGAATGCTAACCTAGCGTGAAATTCCATTCGAGTTCCTCACCTCCATTCATACGGATTCACCCCAATTCAACCCCCCATTCGTTCCCATTGAGCAGCGTTCACCTGCATTCGTTCCTTACATACGTCTCCTAAATCCTTTATCCAATTCATTTTCCTATTCTTATTCGATCGACCTTCCGTCTACTTGCGTCCCCTCTTTTCTTTTAACTACATCCTCATCCATCAGGGATGCTGGGCTGCATCTTCCCGAATACCATTCCGCCAAATCGATTGCACTTTTCACAAATTTCCCAGGGACTCCCTTCGTGACTTTAAAGCGTTTTAAGCCAAGGATTTTATTCCCGAGGCCTAATCAAGAAGAGTAAACCCAAAGTGACGTGGAGAGGAGGAAGATGGGGAGGGGGAGGGGGAGGGGGGGCGGAACCTTTTGCAGATACGAATCAATGCATTACTCTGAGTTGGAGCAGGGATATTGGTAAATGGGAGCAAGACAGACAGAATAAAAGAGTGACTGTAAGAGAGAAAGAGGAACTCAGGAGAGTAGACTGTAGGTACAACGTTGGTATGGTACCTTGGGCAGGGGTAGTTAGCCAATCGCGTTGTAGAGCTACATCGGATGAATATCAATGAGGGATACCCCTGGCATTTTACAATTTTCTCGTGTGTGAGTCCTGCGATCGCTTGTTTACGCAGAGGCTTGATTGAAAACGCTGTTTCTCGTTGCGCAATCCGGTTAAGCTTTTCACAAAAAGAGGAGTCGAACTCGTTATGCCGAGCGATGCATCGCAAAAGGTCATTTCTGGGCTGGTACCTTTCAGGCTATAGAATAATATTCGAATGACAGTAGTCGAGAGAGACAATCCAAAATGCTTGTGTAATTTTCAGTCCTAATTGGTCCAGAGCGAGACACGTGACAATGACGTATCTCGCTAACAAGGGAATATACGTAGTGCCAATGGGAGAATTGTTTATTTTATCAAAATCTCTTTTTTTTTGGACAAATGAAAGTGTTAAACTACGGATACCGAAGGAAGAGAGTCGGAGTATAAATAGTTGAAGTGTAAAAGAGATGATGAGAGTGGGGTACAGGGAATGAGTGAGAGTGGGAGCGAGAGAAAATTGAGGCTGAAGCGAGGCAGAGACACGCTAAAAGATAATCAATACAGCCTCCGGTGGAGCAGGCTACCCTAGAGATACGGCTTATGTCCACATGCTCCTGTTAGGATATCTTTGTTCTGATAAAGAATCCATTGTCTCTGTCTATTCCTTGCGAATTTCTCTCTCCGTTACATAGGGGTATCTTCGCAGCATCCCTCTCTGATCTTAGGTTAAAAACGTTTTGATTCCCATTAGCGTAGCCTTCTCCTGCTTCTGGCATGGCTCTGATCTGTGGATGATGATTCTTCCTGGGTACCGTCTGCGGATTCCTCTGGAGGCTTCGGAACTCGCGAAGAAGATGCCCGTCCGGGAAAATCGAATCGCTCCCAGGATCATCCGAGGATCGTAAGAACGTCTGGGATGATCCGCCATGTGAAAACCCATGACGACCCTTGCCAATGGGATCCTGAGGGTTGAAAGGAATGCGTAATGTGCCAAGGGGGTGCTGTCTCACGGCGAGCTCGACTCGTGGACTAAAACTGCGAATCAAATCCTTGTCGACCAATGTCCCCCTTGGGATATCATAGGGACATGCATGGGGAAGCACTAAGTTTCGTACGAGTGGAGGTTGCATTTAAAGAAAAAGCATATAAAGATAATAACGTTAACTTTTATGGCGGCGTTCTATCCGGTCAGTGGAGAAAATGCTAGAAAATGTTTGCAGGCGTCGGAAACGAGATAAAAAACGAATAGGTAAATCGAGGTAAATCGAGTAAAGCAGCAGAGGAGATGAAATGGTAAAATCTGAAGATGTAGTCAGGGTGCTGGAGTAAAATAAGATAGATCGTGAGTGGTTCCTCAGAGAAGGCTCGATCCCTCCTAACGCTTATCTCTGCATTTGCCAGTTTCTCGTAAGGCGCATCGCCGGGAGCCTACATTCCCTTATACGTATCCACATATAGTTCCACGTATGTATGTATATCCATATCATATATCGGCTTGGGGTTCCTAAACTAAATCAAAGAATTTCGCGGATTTGCGATCCGGGTTCTTTCCCTTCCCATCAGGGAACGTGGCATGCTCTATACGTTAAGACGTTGTAAGAATTTTTCCAAGTTACGTTATGGAGTTCTAAATTTTTTTTATCCGTAAGGAAAAATTGTTTAGAATTTCTAAATCATTCTAACGTCGATTGGAATGCAGCTACCAAACTGCTCCTATATTCTAGTCCCTGTTACAATACTCATTCCAGGATTCGCTGTTATAAATAGCAGGACACGACGACAGGGCGCAGCGCAAGAGAGAATTCTAGCGAGTTGGCACACAATGGCCCCGCGGAAAGTCATCCCCGCTGGGCCGGAAGTAGACGGGCGGCCATCTTGCCAACCGGATGTGCATCCTAAATGTCTTGCGAGATTTGTATATGACGCAGGCAGCTCTCTCTCACCTAGGGAACCTCCCCAACCAGCTAGCAACCCATCGCCATTCCAGTTTCTAGGAGTCGCGCCATTATCGCCGAGTTTTAACTCGTGAGATGCCCACTCCAAAGCGGCGCTCGTCAGTGGAACGCGGAATGCGGAATGCGGAATGCGGAAAGACTTCATTCAAGGCCCTATACTATACGTGTGGCGATGCTCCATCTCAATTCTCAAGCAACGCGCGTATAAAACAACCAAGAGGCTGGGACTTGCATAATGTAACCTGCATAGAGTGCAGCACATATAGCCCCTAGGGTGTAGCTTGTAGAATGCAGTATGCAATGTGCTGCTCCCTGCAGGCTGCACTGAAGGCTGCGTGAAGCGTAAACTAGGAAGCGTTATTCCGCTTCACTCTCCCCCTCCACTACTCTCCGCCACCTCATCTTCCTACTCTGCCTTACTGTCTTACGCCTCTTTATCCTCTTGATCCTTATACCTACCTTCAACGTCACCACCGGCGCTATACCCAACCTATAACACAGCCAGGGGTTGAAGAGGGGCTGAGGGGTTGCTTGCCTTTCTTTACGGGGTGTCCTCAACCGCACGGCATAACTTTATCAAATTTCATCAACACTCTCGGCTCCTTGTTACTCCCCACAGAAACCTGAGGGACTTTGGATCATTTATGGGACGGCGTCGGCTGTATTTACGCTCCGCGTGGCTATTGGCTCTTACGGGGCGATTAAATCATTCAGGATATTTCGTCGGGGTAGGGGGAAGGGAAGGAGGGAGGGATAAGGAGTGGACGAGGGAGATTTATCGGGTTTCGTATTAATCGCGCGAGTGCTCGTACGTTAAGCTCTTCTTTTTGTCTCGATACTGGTCTAGCCGTTTTTGTCAATTAGAATATGGAGGATTTATTGCTGTGGCTTTTGGCAGGACTGGCTTCGCGTCTTGAGTCAAAAAGCTCCCTCAGGTCTCAGGAAGATCACTACTGCCTAGTACAAGTAGTATCACGAACCTCGGCACCGGGACGATAAAGTTTTTGCTTAAAAAGTCCCTTCCGTTTAAGATATTCCAGTCTGGTCTAGTCGGGGTTGGCTAAAGCACCGAGGGAGCCCACTCTGCTGATATCCCTCGGGACGCGCGGCTCTACGTTTCTCTATGCCCTACACCCTTATCTCCCTAACCAACCCCCCCTACCACCCTTGCACACGTACAGGCACACAGTAGACGGCGCAGCAGCCTTAACCCGCGTGGTGCCGCCACTCCTTTGTCTTTGCCGAAGAGCCTGGAAGGCGCGACCTCAAGGGCCTAAGGCTGCAAGCTACCCTTATTAAGGATCCTGAGATCATCCCTGGGGGATGCTGATGTTTCCAAGATGTGGGATGTAGCTCAAAAGATGCAAAGAAGTGCAGTAAGGGGATGGGTTGGCTGGCTTGGGCATGCATGGGAGATGCATAGGAGGGTGAGAATAACCTTGGCCAGAGTGTAGCTAGTTAAAGAGGGGTGTTTGTTCCCGAATGGCGACACGGTAACATGGGGTATCTGGAAGTTCGATGTTTGCACAGCTTGATTCATACCCCCTGTATCCCGGTGGTCTCATCCGCATGTATCTGCCTACTCCCTGTGCGGCGCATCCATTGCTCGACCGTTTTACCTAGCTACCCCTGTCTGGGCACACACGTGGGGGATTGGGGGAGGGGGTGGCGAGGGGGGCTGTTCACCGGGCTGAATTTGTAGAGGGTTTATTCGGGAACCCCGCGGGATTCGCAAGAACAATATTCGTATAACGTAAGTCCGAAATACTTGGAGCTACGTAAACCACCCCTGTTGGATCCTTCTTTATTGACCAATAAACATCCCCTAATTCTTTCGCTCGGCTCACGGCGCGACATTAAAAACTTGAACAATATCCTTAATTGTCGGGGAAAAAGTTCGCTGAGGCGCGGAGGCGAATCGAGGCGTACGAAGGCGGACTGTGCCGAGGACGATTTTCTTTAAAAGCTCAAGCCAACTCGGGACGGAGGAGGCCCTGCAAGCTTAATTCGAGATAATTAAGGAGTGCCAATTATAAGTTGACAATCTGTCGGGGCAGCCCTGCTTCGTCGTCACGCCGCCCCGTCGCCGAAGATCTTGGCACAACTAGAAAACCAGGGTTGATGGGGAGGGGAGGGGGATGGGGGGTCCTTGCTTCTCCATCTCTCCTTATCCTTTTCACTCTTAGTTTCTTGTAATATCTTCCAACCACCCTCCAACCCCTCTCAGTTCATTTCTTTTTACTTTTGCCCCTCTTCCACGGCAACCTGTCTCACCCTATTTACACGAATTGTAAATCGTTGTCGCTGGCACGCTAATTGGATCGCTCACAATTCTACCTCGTATTCGATAAAATTGCAATTGGCCAAAAAGTATAGGGTTGAGGTGTGACAGAGAAACTAAGAGCAAGAGGGATGAGCGAATTCAATGATTACCCGAGTCTCAAGCATTTTTTCATGATCCTCGCGAGACGCCATTGAAATATTACCAAGAACATCCTCGGAAGATTGATCCTCCGTAAGTTAAAGTACCAAAAGAGGAAGCGTCCATACCTGTACCAGGATAAGGTTAAGACCCACCCTAGTTCCGTCAGGGTTCCTGAAGAGGATTTTCCACAAAGTGGCGTACTTGGTAGCTTTCTTCGAAACTTCAAGCGTACGCAAACCAGCAGCCAAGTGGGTAATAAGAAAATTTGAAAATGGCCCACGATTCCATTTGTCATTGTCATCCTGACCTGAAATGGCAGCGACCGGAGCAACGGAGTACCGTCACCTTCTCTTTGGATGCTTTTAACAATATTGTACCCTACGCTTACCCCACTGACTCGCTTCGTCTACCTCCTCCCTTATCTTTATCCATACCCTATCTAACGTAAGTTCTTAAAGAGGGAACAGACTTTGAATTTGGAAATCTCCATTTCTGGTCCAGAGTAACTAGGCTGCTGCACGATCGACCTCGATAACGTCGACCAGTCGGAGGTTGAAAAGCAGCGATTACTCCTATTCCAGACCAGCAACCTGGACTCCTTATTCTTGTCCCGTAGCAACTGAACTGAGGAGTAACAAAGTTTCTCCAGGAAATACCTCTACGTCCCTGCATCCTGAATGCATCTCAGCTTCCTGGAATTGCTGGTTGCATCACCCATGAGAATTCAGGAACGAGAGAACGGAGACCTCCTGCCTCCAATTTCCCTGAGAGGTGCATCCGAATCTTGGACAGGAGCAGGGGGAGTTGAAAAGTAGCGGCATATGCTAAAAGATTTACACCTGAGCGACGAACGGCATTCTCTATAAATTGCACAATGACTATGCCTACACAGTATATCTATATACTACATAGTATAGTATAGATATACCTATCGCCTATTCAACCTTCACGAGTCTTGTCGTTTTCATATTTTCCTTCAACGATATCTGTTCAGCATTCTACACCTGCGCCTGCACCTGAACACACGGCAGCAATCGCAGCAATGACGTCAGCAACTCGAAATCCCATATCGTTCATAGAAATTATCACTCTGGTAAATTCACCGATTTCAATTCAAATGGTGTCTGCACACGTATATATTGTATAAGGTCTTGTAGAAAGAAGCATACATAGATATACTATTATCGAGGAATCGTTCTGGGATTATCGCTCTGTGCGATTATCGCTCCACACGATAATCAGCCCAGATGCATCGAGAGATGCGCTTACGCAGTCAGAATCGTTCAAATGGAAACTCCTTCCACCGTTTTCTCGTTCTCTAGGGAAGTTAGTACTCAAAGCTTGATATATCCCAGGTCGGGGAGGCTGCAATTCCGGCTCAGGTGAAACCGATGGCTCGTGAGAAGAAGGAAAAGAGACTGGAGAGAACGAGAGAAACGGAAGAAGATGCAACATCGTTGACGAGAATCGGATTTACGGTTTACAGAGAACGCAATGAGATATCCACTTTGTCAATTTCAATTCGACTGCAGCCAGCTTCGCGTATTTACGTCGAGGAATAATTGATCCTGTGTCCCGAGTTCTCAACAGTAAAAAGTACATTTCTAGTTTGTATTCAAAGGAATTTTCACCTTCCAGAATTCCACATTCATTCGCATTGGTAATATTTTCTGTAGTGTCGCGCGCATGCGCACGCGGTTACATTCCAGAAATAAAAGTAAACTTTGAAAATTCAAATGTACGGAACATCTATTGTCATGCGAACCGACTGTATCTGTACAGAAGAAATTTCTTCTCTTTGTTACAGGTAAGCCAACCAATATCCACTACCGAGAGATAGTTGTTCCCGTGGAAGAACTTTCCAGAATTCAGGAATTTTTAAATGCTTCCAAATTCGCATCTGCATACGTACGTAACATTCGGACAACAATTACATAAAGCACTTTGTATATCATATCGTGAATGGCTTGTGCAGTTACAGAATAATGCGAAGTATGATGAAGCCAGTGGAAATATCATGGCTGACCTTTACCTGTATGGATGCATCGTTCGCTTCATGGCATCCATGGAAAACATTATGGTAGCCCCTAACACGGGTGGTAGAAGGAAGTTTTACTATCTATCTATCTAGTGCATGCCGGGTGTAATCCATGAATTATCTTTGGTAGTCCATTTCTCCTTTCAAAGTTTGACCCAGTGCTGGGACTCTAGGGAATTTAATGCATCGCGACGATAGCCAACGACAGACCTTTGGACTTCGTGCCTGGATACCCATTTCGAATAATTCGAATTCCGTCTGCGAGGGAAACGCGAATTCCCCTTTGAAATATACCTATACAGAGCTGTACACGCATAGCTGTGCAGAGAGAGAGAGAGAGAGTGAGAGAGAGAGAGAATAAGTAAAACAAAGTCACAAAATGGGATAGAAAAATGCGAAGGTGGATAGAAAACATGAAATATCCTATAGCATATTGACAGGATGAAGTCGATTACGATTTTTTAACTCCATTTTTATTATTTTTCAGTATTTTTAGTCTCTGTTGCGAATCATATTCTAATAAATAATCGGATTGGCTCCCGCTGCGGATGGTCATATGGATTTTATTTATGAACCGGGCACCTTCTCGCTCTTCTCTCTCTCTCTCTCTCTCTAGTCTCTGCTCCCTTGTTATTCTCGCTAACTCTTTCTCTCCTCTCTCTCTCTCTCTCTTTCACCCCTTCTCAACCAATCTCCCATCTCCTGTCGTATCCCCGGGCCTTCCAAAAGCATAACCAAATTGTAAAATATGTCACCGGTCGCATATCGTGTATTGCGTATTGCGTATCGCATATTTTTCGCGCATATCGCTCCCGGCAGAGCCCAAAATAATTTCTGTTATTCCTTTTTCCACCCTTTCCCCGCGATCGCCCGGAAAAATGACCACGATATTTCAGCGGCTCTGTCAAAATACCACAGAGATACTCGATCATCTCTTTGAATGATTTCATACATAAACCATAAAGAATTACAACTGAAAATTGACAGTAATACGAAAATATACAAGCCCATAATATCATCATACATAGCCTTATGAGCTTTTCTATTTAGCCGAATCGTTAACGGGAAAATTACATTATTGGTCCATTAGTCGGCTATTCTCTCATTCTCTCATTCTCTTATTACTCTATTCCTGTATTTTCCTATTCTCCTGTGCGGGTTGCGTTCGATGACTATTTTAACGAGTATCCCTTTTATAGGGGGTGTAAAGTCTAACTGGCGAAGATGGCATGTCTTTAGCCAGGATAGGCGTAGCGGCGCATAAACGTAACATAACGTAATTCTCACGTGGACATGACTGTAAGGGTAGATGCTAAAATATCTGCTACGTGCTAACTCGTAGGTCGTAGGTTGTAGGTTGTGGGTCGTAAGACGGACTATTAGCTTGTGCAAATGCCAGTGCACTTTAAAGCATCATGGTGACCTAACGTTGACGGGCGATAACAGAGCGTGACCAGGACTTTCTGACAAGGTGGATCGTGAAGATTCAATGGGAAGGGGTAAATTATATGAACAGGAATAAGGGTTGTTATTCACCTGTCACTCTTTCCCGCATTCGAATAACGATCAATTATCCCTATTGAATTTCACCCCTCAGGACTCGTAGCTGTTTGATTGGAATCATTTAGTGGGAATCGTTGATTATTTCATTCGACCAATCTGGATGATCTTGTCGCTCCTGCTCCTGGTTAATCATTCTGTAATCATCCTGTAATCTTGGGGTAATCGGTACAGGGGCGAATGGAGTATCAAAAGAGAATGAGAACACGTGCTATCGTGGTTACGCGGAACCTTCATTATGCCATCTTAATTGGGCTTTTCTTCTGTATTTTATATCCTAGGAGTCGCCATGCTAACTGGTTATTAAGCTCCGTTTAGAGGCGAGCGATTATCTTTACTTGGAAAATAATTGCAAACTAATTTGCCTTTCTGGTTGCGAAACCATCTAGACGCTGGGGATTCAGGCTGGAAAAATAATTGACAATGAACGAATGGGACTGTAAAAAGTAACGTGATCCTGACCCCCTTAATGCTCTCTATTTACGTAACTATAGTATACATATAGATATAATCATTTCACGTTGCAGCACACGTATCTATATATATATACATATTATATGTATATAGTTTTATAGGAGTGCACTTGCTACTTGTGAGGGGGTGGATGTTGGAGTGCATACAAGTGCAGTAGATTACGAGGACGTGCAGAGTCCCACACGATAAACGGGAATCGAGACGCTCAGACGGTCTACCTGAAGCTAGTGGCGTCGCGACGCTCCCCAGGATATATTCTGTGTCGTACGCTCCTCCCACGCGGCGGTTATACTTCGACGTCGGTTATAAAGGTCGTTTCTGGAATGTCGGCGAACGGAGAATATCTTTATCTTTACGAGGCCTTAATGTTTTTAATTTCATGGGGGATTATCATAAACGGAACGAGTCGACGCAGGGGCACGTTGTTGACGCTCGACCGTAAAACCCACCCCTCGTGCATCGCTGCGCACTTCTAAAAGTTACCGCCAGGAGCATTCCAGGCCTCCATTAAATATTAACCGTCAAATGTTAAGCGTTACGAGACGCCCGTTTATCTTGGAGATCCTGAAGATCCAGAAGATCCTGGCTATATCTATAGATGGGCAAGGACACGTTTGCAGGTGAAATAGGAGTCGCCATCTTTCATCAGCAGGAGTTTTTATCAACCAGAGGGGCCGTCGGACTGCTAATCTTCCTCTTTATTTCTTTGAGAGCTCCTCGTTGGAAATTACAGAATCCTTCCCTATCCAAGAGGCAATCCAGGGCGCATTCTTGGTAACGTGGACAAGTTCTCCAGAATGCACGTTTCTCTTGTAACCTGTGTGAAGAGCTTCGAGTACGTTTCCCGCTGTCAGAGACAATATTCATTTGCTTTGACACCAAGAAGAGCCTGACTGGAATTCAGGATACCTGTAGTTTCGTTCAGGATGTGCGAGATTGTATCTGAAATTTCAAGGTACAATCAAATTTCGAATTAATTAAATTAGTGGTAAGTCGTACTTGAAGCGCTGGATTCTCTGTCTGTTTCCAGTAGAACAGACTTCATTGGCTGCCTTCTCTTGGTACCACCTCTTGTAATTTATCGTTAGATATTTTTGGAAATACTTATACTTTTTACAAACAACTTTCTTTCGCATAATCCTCGTGATGTAATATTAAAGGTACTTGTCGTATTTCGCGATAGTGGAATGTCTTTAAAGAGACTAAGAAGAAGATACGAGATGAGGTAATGTAATTCGAAAAAGTGTCCTTTGTGGTTTTTTCTGGAGCCCGCAGTTCCTACGTCGTGTAGCAGGGCTCAAAGAGAAACCCATGAAAGAATCATATCCGGGTCGATTATAAAAATAAAGGCGGCATTAAATTGCAAATTGCCAAGTTCGCCAGCGGCGGCAAGCAAGGAGACGCGTCGGAGTTAGGTACACGGGGTGGTCCAGGGTGGTGGTGGCCCACAAGGATGGTCCAAAGAGATGGGACGGGGCTACGACAGAGGGTGGCTGACGATGGTTCAGGCGTTTCAGGGCTGCTTTCTAGGGGTGAAAGAAAGGCGAACGAACTAGCTTCCTCGTGGGACGTACCTATCGTCCGCCCACGGATGTTCGATCCCGCGACTTTTGAAGTCCTCATGAAAATTCTCATAAGACAGATGCATTTCGCTTCAAGTGAAATTCTATGAAATTGCATCGTGCCCTCTTTTTATCCAGACCCAGGAAACGACGACTACAAAGAGGAGACACGCGTTCACAAAAATGCCTAGAAATTACAAGGTATCTGGTATCAAACTCGGGTCTAGACATTTTTAATAGAATTTGAGAAATCAAAGAGTTTCTAGTACCTACCCTTAGTCTACCCTTACTTTATTCATATACCCGGTGACACCGCGATACTGAAAGAGGATTTCACCTGAGGGTCACGAGCATGTCACTATAGGAAGAGCGAGAATGAGAGAGAGAGAGAGAGAGAAGTGCAAGGTGCGAGACGCGAGGTGCGAGAGGGCGAAGGGTTTAAAATAATAGTGGAACGTCGGGTGAGTCGTTCGCGAGAGGAGTGAGGGAGGACTCCGCCCCGCGAAATATGGCGAGCTTCGCCAGAACGTGATTGGGTGACGGGAGGACCCCGCGGCTCGCAAGGCAAGACATTGGTGCCCTCTTTGCGCCCCCCTCTTTCATCCCCCTCGTAACCCCCCTCTTGGCCATCAGCCTCATTCTCCTCTCTCTCAGCCCTCTCAGCCCTCTCAGTCCTCTCGTCCTATGCCAGGAGCAGAGTCCCCCTCGTCCTCTTCCACGTGTACCCTCTCTTACTTCTCCTCGCTTCACTTGCGCTAGACCCTGAAAATATCCCCCTCTATTGTCTAGACCTCTAGACTGTTCACGCTAACTCCGACACCGACACCCTTCCTATCATCCCAGTTCCACCAGGACATTTCAGAGTCTGCGAGAAAGTCAAATTCGGGCAACCAATTATTGTCTACCCTCCATGGTCGTCTTGTGTGCCAGGGATATCAACTTCCTGTTTATAGTATATTATACATCTATCTTACCTATTCAACTTCCGTCCTCATTACATCATTGATACGGAGATGCGAAATTGCTCAAGACTTTCAGGTATACTTTCTGGTTTAAGGGTGATTTTTTTTTCCCTCTCGAAATATATGTTTTACATTACCCCCGTGAATTGCGAGCGTGCGAGAGAGCAGTTTCGGGCCGTTTGAGGATAATTGAGGCCGAGTGTTTTTAGAAGACTCGCAAGGGGTGAGTGAAAATGAGGGATGGAGGAAGAGAGAGAGAGAGGGAGGGAGAGGGAGAGAAAGAGAGTCGTAGGGAAGATATGTAGTTGTTTGCCGCGGAGGGCGCGGATAGATTAATCATCCCTTAAGCTCGGGCAAGACACACGCGGTGGGGCAGCACTGCCGGCTTAATCCAGTGTTTCTTCCCTACTGGCACCCTCAACCACCTAGTAGCTGCTACCCGGGCAACAAATGTAATATGAGCGTCGCGACATGTTACACCTACTTGGGGGTAGATTGTCTGACTCCGACTTACATCCTTATCTCGGGCTTAATGGATGCTCTTATTCGTATGATGAATTAATCCGAAAATTAAACGCTCATATATGTAAGTTAAGACATACTGAATTCTCACGAGTGTCTTCATCGTTTCTAAGTAAATTGCGAATCCCTCAGCGTTCGCGAAATTTTACAAGCAAACTACTCAGACACGCGTTCACGATTGGCCAAGCTTAATCAAATAATCAGCCTACGATAGAGCGCTGCTTCTTGTTAGAATATCACAATACTCGCATGAAAACACGCACGGAAGTGCATGCAGCCAATTGCAGTTCTTTTGCAAACACGCACAATTCTGTAAAATATCGTTTCGAATCACGACGTCTTTTTCTCAATAGCATACCCGTCGACCTTTCGTTTTCAAGACGGCGACGTCCGATCTTTTCTGATATACATATAAATCCACTCGATTTTCTACTAACCTGTAGACTTTCTGCACGTGCAGTTGCGCGTGCGCCTTCACGACGGGTTTCTTCCGCCGCTTAAAGTCTCCTAGTAGAATGAAAAAAAAATCGCGAACGCGAAATCCTGATATACAGAGACAGTATGCGCGCCTTGTATTCTCATGGCAAACCGAAAAGCCCAAGCGCGACGGCTGCCGTCGAGACGCCGAGACGCCGTGAGCTTCTCAGCTGGTCTTGTGCTTTTTTTTTCAGATAAAAGCTAACGTACACACCAGTCTGGATAATGTAAAACATAAACATATTGTAGGGCAAGGGAGTTTTCTCATTCTGAGAATGGCGAGAGACGTCAAGCGTCGGTATAGAGTTGTGCGACTGAGATATGCGTACTGCTATAGTACCAGTGCTAAAATATAAGCAAAAAAAAAAGAAAAGAAAAATAATGAAAGGGAGTCTACGATGTAATTTCATATTGCGAAGCTCGCGCTTATACTAGCTTTCACTGCTCGCGGCCATACCAGGAGACTTCTGGGTACGCAGGTGCTCTTCACTTTGAAAGTGCCAGGAAAAAATGTCGCTTGAGAAATTTAAGGCCCTTTTAAAAAAAACCTCGTAAAGAGATGTTCTTTATGGGGCGATCCCCTATATACCTTATACCTTACCACGTACCTTATTGTGGTTGTGCTTTGCTGGTGCCGAGTCGACGAATAGATTTTTTTTTTTCGAGCTTTATGAGCTTCCTAGGGATATTTCACTCTTATAGGGATTTCTTGGTGTCAGTTCAATTCGAATGGTATCTGCTTATCAATTTCTGACGAATCAGGACGAGGGAAATAACCGTGGAGATATATGTATACGGAATTTAACAATTACTGTTATCCTGCAATATCGCCTGCTGAATAATAATCAATATACCTTTGCATATGTACAGCTGGATGCTGTTCATCTCACGTCAGGATGCTGTTACGTTCTCGGCAGTGCCGAGCTGTGCTAATTGTCAGTAAAATGAAAATTGTCATATTTTCGAGGAATTTGGCAATCTCTTGATCAGCAGCATCGACAGCTACGTGCCTGTGTGAAAAATAATTCTGTAGATGATACTGCAGGATAAGCAATTGCAAAATTCTATAATATGTCCACACTGTATGTATAGATAGTTGCGTCACTGGAATTGACTCATCAGGCTTTAATGCGCAGTACAATCGTGTCAACAGGAAATCGATGCGACAAAAATCCAGCCGCGGTGTTAATTCTCGTAACACTGACCCTCCCCCCACCCGTTTCTCATCGCCCCCCCTCCTCCTCGATACCAAATTCGAATTCGAATTTATCCCCAGATACGATTCCAGCATCCACTACATCGACTGATGGACGTGGGAAATATCGACAGGCTCTCTCCATTAAAAATTGGGCATTTGTACTTTTGCTCCAGGGAATAATTAGCGTGTAGTACTGCATACGGTAGACAGAGTACTCTTATCACAGACATATGTGTAAATCCTTATCAAGATTTTTGATAGCCGATCAAAAGTTCAAATGGTATTCCATTTCGATTCCACTACACCGACTCGAAATTTATAGCTAAGGTCGATCTCCCTTAAATCCTTGAAGAAAACTATAACGCAAACGTGAAACGGACTATAAATGCCGTGCCGTGTGAAGCGATAGAATAAAAGTTCTTTTGGAGCCGCGAGAAAGGCTTAGGGTGTCGGGGGCGAAGAGGGGATGAAAGAGAAAAGGAAAAAAAGTAATAAAGAGAAAGGTAAGTGAGAAATGCAAAAGCTTAGCAGCACGTATCAGGAATCTTGTTATGCAGCAGTAAGAACGCAAAGGACTCGCGTGCTTTGAAAATAGATTGGATTAAAGAGAGCACCATTCAGAGAGGACTAAAGATTTCGTGATCTATGATCTATGACGTGTTACTTTGCTTTCTTTTTCTCTGGTACTTAGTTACACAGTTTTCCTACCTGCTCCTGCGTTACTTCATTGGTTTTGTTGATTTGCGAGCTTTTTCACCCATTTCTACCACGTTTTACCCTCTTCCCCCCTCTCGCGTCATCTCGTAAGTGTACGTGTGAGGTAGATAAATTTGATCCTTTACTTTGAGATCCTCACTGGCGCATTTCGTATATTCGCACGCCCCTGTCGAAAAGGCGGCTAATTTTCAAACGATGGAATATTAAAGCTAACACAACCCCTGGACTCCATGAATAGCAAATGCACAATCTCAAGAGCCAGCAGCCTGTAGCTTCAACCCTAAGTTACGCCATGAAACCTAGTCCAACCCTGGTTCATCCTGACGGGATGATACAACACCCCCTGCCTTACTTATTTCTCCCTCCACTTCGCCCTTCAAACTTTTACACCCCTTCGCATCGCCGTCCTCTCCTTACACTCTCAGGAAAAACTTTTAACTGGATACATTACTTGCTTGACTACCGACGCCTCTTCACTTTTTTTTGTTCTCCATCTTTTTTTTCTTTTTTTTTATCATAAGGTAGAAGCTTTTAAACTCGGCTTGCATAGGTGCACGATATTAGGGATTTCACGGGACGTCCTGAGAAAATGAATAATCTCCCTAGTGCTTTTTACCAGAGGCGAGATCTCGCCTCTAACGACGTTATAGTGATAAATTTATAGTGTTAGTATCCGTATTAATTTATTCTTCAATTTTCTTTTGTACTTGGATCAGTATTTGGTGCTTGTTGGCGTCGCGTATGGAGGAGCGCAATGTCTCCTGGTGAGGTCACGGGGCAATTTCCACAGGACAGCACGATATAACAGTATCCGTTTTGCGAATGCCGGAAGCGGAAGCGATGAAGCCCTCGTGCCCGCTTCCTGGAGATTAACCCTCCGCGGTTGGGCGCCCTGTTTTCCAGCTAGAAGACCCCTAGCGGGTGGGTATTATGCACTCGTGAATTAATCGTGTTTCCCGACGTGTTAATTGGCCCGTTAGCCGCGTGCGCATTCCCTCTCGAAGAATACCGCTAGAATGAGAGTATCGATGAAAGGAAGGGGAAAGAGGCAGACAATAAATACGTTTAAATGGGGTTGATATCAAAGGGAATCAGAGAGAGAGAGAGAAATTATATATGGTATTGAGTATCACAGTTTATCGTGTATGGGGTAGACAGAAAATAATATGCAAACGCTATGGTAGATCCAGGGATGTTAAGGGATTGTAGGGGTAGTTTCAGTAGAGTTACCAAAGCTCAAATCCTGAAGTAAAAGCGAATAATAAGAAGATGGAGGGCTGGTAAGAAAAATCAGAATCGTCTTTAGAAATGTATTTGGCAGAGAGAATCTGTTAGGAACTGAGAATAAAAGTGCTTATTGCTATAGAGAGAGAGAGAGAGAGAGAGAGAGAGTATAAGCAGGAGTGGGGGAAGTCGAAAAGGTTTGGTATAAACGGTACTACGAGGGATTCGAGGGATTACATTTTTATTTACCCAACCAAATGAATCCTCTTGATTATGAGACGCAAAATTCTCCCTGCCAGGCACTCCATCTAAGAATTCGAGCAAATATTGGTTTTGTCTAGTGGGCTGCGATTTGCATAATTAAATCTCGAGACGCGTCTTCTTGCCCTCCTGACTCCCTCTTCACCTCTCTACAGAATCATTTGGACCCTTCACACCCTCTTCTCGACCCTCCCCCCCGATTACCTGAATACTCCACCGCGTGGCTTTGAAGGTACGAAAATAACAATAATTAAAAATCTCTTAGTTTATTTACCAACTTCTCAAGTAAACACTCCCTTGGCCAAACCTCACTAAAGGCTCTTTCACAATTAGCAACTTAATTCACGTGTACAGTCATGTACGACAATTACGTTCGTACGTCATATTTTCTTCGTTATCTGTATCTAAGGATCTTTCTATTCTTTTCCTATCAATTTCCGGTTTGCATCCAACCCGTAAACGTCTATACAGTATCCCTCCTCCCTTATCGCCCAGTCAATAGATTTTCTGACGACCTCTATGACCATATCTCACGATACTTGTTGTGAGCGGTTGTCATGGATGGAGCGTGCATGCTTACTGAAACGAGCTGCGGAAACGACACGTAGCCTATTTTCCTATTTCAGTCCATTACTGTAAATGGCGCATTAATATTGCAAACTGATCAGAGATAGACGCGGGCGTTCAACGTACGTGCGTATCATTCTCTTTGTCTCTCTTTCTCTCTTCTCTCTCCTCTCTATACTCTTTCGCTCTATCCCCCAGATGCATTAAATATTTCTCAAGTTACACACACTCTGTTTGAGTGGAAATGCTCTCGTGCAAATGCGTTATTATCTCGACTAGCGATGGATCGCATCCCACTTTGTGTTTCATCCCCATACGGGCCATCGACCCACAGCCACCCCATTGTCCATCCGAATAATTACAGCATAGATCGACCACAACACGACCCTCTTGGATCTTCTATACACTTGTACAGTTCGTTACATCGGTTCGCTCCATTGTGTACCTATTTGCCATCCTCGAGTAACTTTTGACGCAGACTGTGTAGGCGTTGGCTTATCAGAAAATGATCGTATCTCGTTTACAGACTCTCTGGACCAGGAGGATTTTATCTAAGGTATTAAGAATGCAATGGCTTTTTTCTTCCGGTGGATCCGTTAGGAAGTAGCAGTTTGTTGGGCAGCAGAATGACGCGCTGGTTAAAAGGTCTGTAAAGGTTTTACTGATGGGGATGATGGGGATGATGGGGACGATGGTGATGGCAGTCGTGATGGTGAAAGAGGGAGAAGTAAAAAGAAATGCCAAAAGAAAGTGAAAGAGTCGAGTGTAAAAAGTGAAGGACTTTTCATGCATTCAGAGACACTAGTCTGGCTGGAGCTGGACGTAACGCGTCTACCGCGTTGCGTTTTAATTCCAAGTTCGTCTGTGTTTACGTGTTTCTTTGTTTTTTTATTATTATTCTGCGTTCTCTAATCTCCAACAGCTAACGTAACTCTTGTTGCTTTCCGGCTGTTGCCCTCGAGTTTGGAATTTATTACTGTCTTACACACACGAACCGCGAAGCGCCGTCTAATTAGCATCGCGGAAAATTCAACGCTTATTCGCGATCTGCGAATCTTGATTGCGCGAGAAACAGGCGTTTGTGTAGACTGTTATGTTACGCGTTTTACCGCAACCTCTAAGGAAATGGCGTAAAAGAATAAAAAGGGCTGTAAACGATGCACTTTAAAAAAATGTATTAAATCCATGACGTCATATGCTTTGCGTCAAAGTCAACTTATCAATGAAGAGTGTCGCGAAGCAATCGAGTGGCATCCAGTGGGCCATTCCGAATTACTCGAACAGAAACGATAGATATTAGAAGCGATAGAACGTAGAGAGCAGTAATTGTTACATCGCATGTCTGATCGCGAAAACAGGCGGAGGAGGAGAATCGCTTTGGATTGATTTATTGCCAGTGAAATGCACGCAAAACTCACTCGTGCACTGGCGCACTTATGCACATGTGCAGTCATGTATGACCCGGCCGCCACATCAATTCAACAGTCAGATGACTCTTGTACCATTCGCCATGACGAGAGTAATGGTATTATATATATATAAATATATAAATATTGTATATATTTAGTATAGATATATTTATTTATTTAAATCAAATTCTTCATCCACTATGTCAGTCGCACGGTATCCATACTTCAGCACTGACCTTTAACCTTCAGACCTTAAATGGTCCATCGAAGGAAGAATTGCTGGAGGTGAGTGCTGTGTCGGATGGGAATTTTTACCAAGTGATTTTTGCGCGTGGAGATTGGCGAGTGCGCGACGATCGGTACTAATCGAGTTCTCTGGGATGGGATCGATCGAGCGAGGTAAAAGGGTGGCCAATGGGGTGGCCCAGTGGGGTTGCCAGGGAGGTGCTATGTTTGAGGTGAACGGGTACGAGAAGAGTGGTATAGAGGGACTGGAGCCCTATTGTGTAGGGTACGTGATTGCGATCGGAGTATATCTCATTCGCGGCAGTAGTTAGTGATAATTGGGAACATCCCTTGCGCATCGCATCGATTCAACCCCTTGATTGAGGAAATAGGCGTGGGGTAGGACATTAAGGACTGGAATTATCCGGGTTGAAGTACTATTTTGCCCTCCTGTCATTTCCCCCGTTTATAACCTCGTTACTCATTCCGTAGATCATAGACTATATAGTGGAATGCAGACTCGTGTTGAGTATCTATTTATAAATATATATTTATAAATACATATAATATTCCTTGGTTCTCCTTTTCACTCTCCAAAAGTCGGAACCTTTTCGCCGGAGAGTCTTGCCCTCTTCACCTTTGTGAAACTGAATAACTTTCAACTTTACTTCCAACTACCGAAACGGATAACTTACCTTTTCCAGAACTTTTACCTATTTACCCCATGCGATTGGGAAGGAGTGGTCGCGTGTGAACAGAGCTTAACGCACGACTTTAGTCCGCCTGCTTGAACGGTGCTCGGATCCAACCTACTAATTTATACTAATTCCGGTTGATTATTTCGAACGAACTACCGTTTTTCAGAGGTCAAAAGGTCTTTGGCTTTTGGATTGGTAGGAGGAGAAATCGGAACGCCGTGAAGCCGCTTGGGAAGAAGATTGCCAATTTCAGACCTTTTCTTGTCAAAATGACTCATTGAGTTTGTCCCGTGCAAAGCATCCGCTTTATAATTGGGATCAATCGATTGCCTATAGAATTTCTCATAGAATATCCTTCCCCCTCCCCCTTCCCCCTCCCCCTTCCCCCTTCCCCCTTCCCCCTTCCCCCTCCTCCTTCCTTTTACCCCACTCGTTACTCAGTTCTCTCACCAATCTGTAATATCACGAGGGAGGATTAAGACGGGTTAGAGGAGAGGGATTGGTGGGTGTAGTGGAGATAGGTGTGAAGTATTCCGAGAGGAAATAGCGAGAATAGATTAAAGTCGGAGGAAACGGTGCTTCTAGGAGTAGCGAGAGCTGAAACAGTTTTAATCTACGTCTAGCGCGCGCGGGGAAACAAATCGCGGTCTTATCACCACCTGTAAAACAGATAACAACTTTTCTCCCTTTTCCTCGGGCCCGACTCACCCCTCGCACTTGTACGCTCCACACTCTCACACTCTGACAACCCGTCCCGGGTCCACCACCTCCCTATGGCTCTGTCTCGCGTGAACTCTGAACCGAACCACAGCCCGGCCAACGGATGCGCCGATTAAACTTTCGAAAACTGTTTGCATGAATAGCCAAGCGTTTGGCACACGTGTGCCAGAGGCGGGTGCTAACAATTAACACGCTAGAAACATACAGGAAGAGCAGGTCAAACGATGAGGCAGCTAGGAGCATGGAGGAAAAAGTCTGTTTTTGCGCATCACTAAAGGAAGATACTTTCTCTTATAGCTGTGGGCATTTTTACTCTCTCTCTCTCTCTCTTTTTCTTAAAATTTCTCTCTCTCTCTCTCCATCTAGGAATGCCTGCTATTCCATTTCGCATTTCCTGTGAACAGGTTCTACGTGCCGAACACATATACGTAGTCGGATTCGGTAACGATTCTGGCAAGATTTTCTTCCCGTGGCATATATAGACGAAGAGGAAGAGGAAGAGGTAAAAGAATGGGTACGAAAGAGAAAGTAAAATAGGAAGAAAAAGGATTTTCCTCCGTGGAAAAATAGCGTACGGTCTTTCCGCGGAAAGCAAGAAACCTTAGAAGCAGCCGGAAGGGAAGCTGAGCGGCGCTTGATTGGGCAGCTGGACGATACTTTTGCCGCGAGCGCGTTCCGCCCGAAGCACAAGCATAAGCGGAATCTCCGACGATGGCGGCAAAGCGAGCGAGCGAGGAAAATGAATTAACTGTTAGCTACAAATCACTGAACAAGAATCCAACAAATTAAAAGCGGCTGGCAGTGTTGTTGCGGGAAATTGGTGGTGAGAATCGCTAACGGCAAATCCGCGGGTAAAGATACCGTAAAGGCCGCTCCATAGAAATAGCTTTGAAAGCTTTTCCTCAGCTTCCGTATAAGAAAATAACGAAAACACTAAGCTTTGATCTGCAGCGCGGGCAACGCAGCGTTAAAAGATTCTTTCCGTTTGATGACGTCAAATCAACAGCTTTTAATCTCGATAGTCTTTTCTTGTTTTCCTTTGTGTCTTGATCGCAACGAGGCTTCAGCTATACCTCCCCCTCCCCCCACGCCCCTCTTTCGATTCAATGAATAACGAAGTGGTTATTCAGAGTGGGACGTTGGGAGGCGCGAACAAAGTTACAGCAAGCGAAACGGATTAGCCAATAAATCGAGGCTGAAAGGGGAAATTCATTAACCCACAACGATAAATAACAGAGCTCGCTACCGAGAATGGCTCCAGAAACAATAGTTATAGTATATTTATGCAAAGTTCCAAGTGCAAAAGGGGTGGCGCGGTTGTTGCTTGATGATAGTAGTGGCGACGAGGGTGGTCGCGGCGACGCTAGTCAAGAGAAAGGTAGAAAGGTAGAAAGGGTCCCCATTGTTGTATTTCTCCGGCAGCCATTATAAAGCTCTGGATTCGCGTGGCTACGTGTCTCGTTTCCTTTTGCTATGTTATTACTTACTACTTATTACTTATTACACAGTGTATACACAGACTGTACACTCTTGCAGTTGCACGCGGAAAATTCAGAGGATCGAAAGTGGCGAAGGGCCGAAATGGCACGTGAAAGGGGAGGACAGTGAACAGCAGCTTTAATTCTTAGAGATTAACCGATGCGTGAGGTAGAACGAGAGAAAGAGAGAGAGAGAAAGTCAACCCGATTAGGAGAGAGTCTTTCGAAGTATCCAAAAATATGATTACCTAGGTGTAACTAAACAAAGTGGCAAGTTTCCAAATTTCCGGACCTACGATAGTTGCTTTGGACAAAGTAGCCAATACTCTCTTGTCTCACTCGACTGTCTTACTCTCAATGAGACTTCTGTCTCTCACTCTCACTTTCTCCTGACGTGCTAAGGCTCTCGATCTCGAGGCAGACTTACGGGAAATTAGTCGAAGGTCTCCTGTGGAGTCTGTGAAAGACTTCCCTTTGTTCAAGGCAACCGAGAACCGCTTGAGAGGGAGCGTTTCCGTCGGAGAAAGCAATTGCGAATCCACGAGCAAATACAAGAAGAGAAATAAAAGGCTGTTGGAATTATAGAATTATAACACTGTAGCTGCAGTCTCGATTAACCTTTGAGGAGTCGCGTCAGCTTTGGTAAGATTAGTACTCGCGTGGGGTCCTTAAAGACTCCATTTTGTTAATGCGATAAATTGGTGTTCAATGCAAAAATACTATTCTACGCTGGGCATTATTGTTTTTTATACATGTGGCTAGGAGAATTAATTTGCGTTACCGTTGAAATTCATTGCCAATTGATAAATAAATAATACCGAAAAAGAGTTGTTTTAGTGGTGACGCGAAAAATGAAAGATAGGGCGTCTTTTAGGATCCCACGCGAATGTTGGAGGGTTAAGAATAATTTATGGGAAATTTCAATGTTGCGCTGTTCCTTGAATTTTTCAACTTTTCCTCTCGTCATTTTCCTTATGCTTCTGTGAACTTATGGTTTAAGCAGGATTCATTACTAGATATAAGTATGACCCTGTGATACTATAATACTATAATACCATAACGCTATAACGCTAGAGTGCTATCAAGGCTCATGACGTACGTGTAGAAATCCGTGCTCAGAGGTCGTTGCTATCTAAATCGGAATCTCAAAATCAATGTCGCCTCTCGTGCACTGGTACAGCAAGTCAGTTTAGAGAGAGGAGAGAGGCAGAGAGAGAGAGAGAGAGAGAGTGAGCCTGGTCGAGCGGAGTCGAATTGAAGGCAGCATTTTCAGTAATGATTATATTCGCAGACGACCAATGAATATCAGACTATAATGTCAATAGAAAATCTAGCATTGTTTAAAAGTCCTATATCACTAATTAATGAAGTTTAATAAAATCCATAAATAAACCCGAGCTAATTTCATGTAAACCTAAGTGGTACCATAAAGTGCCTAAATTTATTGAGAGTGACTTATAAGTTTGGTATCAGATAATTTCCATCTTCTTGAAGGCATCAGGCTGTCACTGTACTTTGAATACATATAGGAATACATGGTGCGGCTGACCGGTTTTTGTCAGGGTCATAGGTCAGTGCCGTAATGAATATATTTGCATATCGGAGCCATTACCGAATGGTTATAGTAACAAGGCACAAGGTGCAAGGTATCTAGAAGTTAACCACAACCCTACAAGGTCCATAGAGGGTAGAAGGAAGACCGACTGCCAAATATGCATGCACGTCGCTCCAGGGCAGCAATCCAAGCATGCAGCTAGACATATATTTATCTGCCTATCTACTTAACTATCTATCTACCTACGTACCCATCTACCTGTCTTCTTATTTACCTATCTAGTTACCTATGTGCATTACCGTGAAGAGAATTGTCGATTAGTTTCACGAAGTAGATTCACTAGTAGAATTTGCGCCTGACTCCTCCCTCTCTGGTTACGGATGCTGGTTAGTATACCCATATCTACCCCTATATGGGTTAGACATTGAAATTGGAAATGGAACCGGAAGACAGTTGTGACGAAGCCAACAGTTTCCCTCTCCCTTGCTTCTCCTCTCGAGCAACCCCCTCGTCTAGGGATGCCTTGCCTCTGTCGTATCCAGTGCGAATGAGCAAGACCAGAGAGAAAGGGAGAGAGAGAGAGAGAGAGCGAGCCAGAGGCGGCGACACTGTCTGGGGGACGCATCGTTTGAATGGACAGGAACGGGCCTTTCGGACTTTAAAAGTTAGGTAATTGCAGGGGACATGTCTGGCGTAAAATTGAGCCAACCGCAGCCTTTGTGGTCGTGTCTTCGCCCTTGTCCTTTACCAATTTCGACCCCTTTTCCTCTTTCCTCCATTTGCGCTATACCTTTACCACTTTCGCACCACACTTTTTTTACTTTTTCCTGCTTCTTTCTCCTTCTGGTTAAAGGTGTACACACACGTCCTCGTGTTCTCTCCGAATTCCACGTTTTCCAGTGATCCGACAGTGAGTGCGAATAAGTCATGTGTGGAAGTCAGCATATTTCAACGAGGACCCTTTGCTTTTTCCTTTACTCGTATTCGCTTCTCAGTATAACTATATATATTCTTAGGTATATTTATATATAGGCATGAATAGTGGCGTACGTATGATCGTGGACGTGCATGCGTGTTTCCTGTGAAATTCACACCAGCGGATTCGATTGGTAGTTCGAGGATCTCCTGGCGAACGTGAATTGCAAAAGGATGATGTGGAGAGAGGGAGAGAGAGCAAGAGAGAGAGAGAGAGAGTATAGAGAAATAGTCTGGTCACGGCGCAATCTAGCGAAATTAAAACTCTAATTCGGCCGGACAATATCCAATTACGTAGCGCGCTCGAATATTAATTCCTAGCTTTTATTTCGGAATTGGCTCCTCCATTTCCTTTTTCCGCGACTTTGCAAATGACAAGCAGAACGGATACAAGCTGCGAGTCAGAAGCCAGATAAGAGAGAAGGGGCCGGGAAATATAGAGATATTGAAAAATCTATATTTCCTATATGTATTCATAGAGTATATGGGATCGTATCGAATGAGCGGAAAGCGCTCGATCAGTCGCTACATGTGGAATATTTTTATGGATCGACAGTTTAGTCGGATGACGAGGTGATACATAGAACATGAGTCGATATCATTCTTCCTAGGGAACTTTTTCTCGAAAGCATTGAATTATTCAATTGGCTAGACGAGTCTGGTCGATGTGCGTGTGTGGCCACTTAACCATATTTGGGTCAGTTCCGATTTAATTGGCAACGGGGCGCGGAATCGAGCGTTCCTCCATCATTGTCCCCGTCAAATGCGATGATTTTATTTTACGACTTTGGATCACGGCACTACTTCCTTTCCCTCTCCATATTCCCTTTCTTCTTCCCACCCTGCTGCACCCTTTTCATCCCTATTATTTACAACCTTTCATGAAACGACGACATTCATCGCCTACATCCCTATAACCCATAGAAGCATACGCACTCGGAGCATGGGAATTCTTGCCATGTCTGGTCAAGACTCGCCATAACTACTGAAGGACCATCCTTCCGTCCCCCTAAACGCATTTTTCCGCTCTGATCCATAAAACAGTAATTGCTTCAAAGTGCTCAGGGAGACGTTTCCCAGGGCTAAATCGTATCTTTCAGTTCTTCTGGTTTTTTTTAGTGAGCAGTTTAGAATCCCCGATGGTCAGAGGGATGAGGAAGAGAGCATAAACCAAAGGGAGGAAAAGGGAGGCTGGAAGACAAACTTAAAAAAAGAATGGAAAAAGCGCGAGAATTCCAGGGAGTTTTCTTGTACGCGACGAATCGAATAAGTCGCGCGCCACTGGCCAAAATTTTCAGTCGACAAACGCGCCTTTATTGGCCCTTATTCGTGGTCGTTCAGCTATGAAATGCCTTCTATCGAATCAAGGTAGAATCACCTAAATTCCCCGAGAATTTAATCAGAGCGTGAGCGCCCGCCGGCTCTCTTATACGAAGGACAATTGCTTCCCCGCGCATGTTTGGTTTACCGGTCACGTGCGTGGTTGCCTGCCTGGCTGCCTAGTTGCCTAGTTGCCTGCCTGCATGCCTGCCTGCCAGCCAGATAGCTAGACTGCCTTTCTAACCTGCTCAGCTATACCTTGCAACTAGAACCAAGCAGCTTTGGCTTCTTCGTCTCTAGACAGTTAGTCTTACGCTCTAGGTTCTAAGGTCCGTTGTTCGCTGTCCGGTCGACCTGAGCATTCGTGCAAGCTTGCCTTCGCGTTTGCTTCCATCATGGAGAAGACACTCCGCACGATACCCCATGACAGCCGCTACCTGAGATATGGCACGCGTCCTGTCTTGTCTTTCAGTAAGACAGAACCTAATTGCATAGTACGTAATCTGTAGGTTAATGTAAAATGGAAGGAGGGAGTAAGAGAGACACATGGAGCTGACTTAGACGAGGAGTAAGAAAGTATCCGACTCTGGAGCAGAAAGAAAGTCGTAGGCAGTGCAGATAGGGATGAAGAAAGGGATGGGATGCTGGGGATGCGCTTGTTTCGGAATAAACAGATAGGACTGATCGCAGCCTGAATAGCAAACAGTTTGGCTCTGAAGCCCCGGGCGGAAAAATGTTATCCTCCACCATCTTACTACCCTCCACCACGTACAGGGTGTACCTAGCAGAGCGGTATCTACCCTCTACTTTTCTCTATTGCAAGAGACAAGGGCCACTAAAAGTTAACCCCGATGCAACCAGCTATAGCATAGAGCCAGGAAGTCAGCCAACCAGCCAGCCACCCGCCTAGCCAACCAGCCGGCTCTCCTGGCAGGAAGTGCATAAGTTACTCTCTTGGCGAAAACTGCATTCCAACTTCGTAAAAGTTCCTTTGCCCTATGTCCCTCTGCTGATACTGTCGCTACTCTTGCTTCTACTGTATCTACTGTATCCTTGCAGTCTTATTATCTGATCCTCCTTACGTTGGCACTGCGATTCACTGACGGCCAACATTACTGCATCGTGACATTTTGTTATTGTTGCAACTTATTCAATCTATGCATTTCTGATCTGCCAGTGCAAACTGTTTTTGCGTCTTACGTAACTGATCCTGTATCTATTATATGCGTTGTCTATGATTATTATTCAAAGAATTCAGCTGGTCAACAACCCTGATCTTCGAACTATAATTGGTCCATTAAGGATTTTACGAGGTGTCTTATACGGGTCTCATCGAAATGACAAGTTGGTCTCGATCTGGACTCTTATTGAAAGAGTGACCCTTTTGAAATGGCCCGCGCCACTCCATTAAGGGTTGTCACTCACCCTTCGAATGGACTCACAATCACTCGTAGTAACGAGAGATGAGAAATGTAAGAGAATTAAAGAATCGATGATTGACTGAGTCTCGATCCGCGTTATTATTCGCCAACAAGGAGGATTCGTCCTAATTTGCAATAATTCTGAATTATCCCATTCCATCCCGGGGACAGGCGGAAGACAGGGAGGAGAGGAAGAAAAATGCGCCGAGAGAACGAGCCTTTTTATTACCCTATTAATCCCAACTAGCGCCTTATTTTTAAATTAACATTTTTATCTCCCGGGAAAACAAGCTCGCCCCTTCCATGGCTTTCGTACTCGCAGTCTCCTGTCTCTCCTCTCCTCTCTGCTCCTTCCATCCTCTTCCTCCTCATACCTCTATCCCTCCCCCCGCCCTCTATGTCGGTCCTCGTAAAGCGCAGGATTATGGAGCTAAATTCTATTATCATGGGCAGCTAGCGAACCAGAATCGGTAAACGGAAGCTTTCAAGCTACCGTTAAATATCCTCACGAGGATCCATCGATCCTTGCGATCCTTACGATCCTTTGAACTCTTGAAATATCTTATAGCCAAACACATAATACTATATGTACCTGTCTCTAATGGAATTTCGCCTCCGTATGGTCTATTAAGGACCATCAGTCCATGCTCTGTTTGGGATTTGTTATGGAAATTAAGATGCCATTATTATTTAAGAAACATTTTATTTTAATAGAGCGATAGAACCGAGGTGTTTACATCCATTTCCCTTAGCCCTTTCCTCACCCTCTAGCTATAACTTCTACAGTCTCTCCAAGTTCCTCCCTTCTTCTCGTCACCCTTCCATATACTTCCATCCCCCTTTACCCTTCTAGCCTTCCACCGTCCTCCCTCCCCCCGACTCTCAGTCTTCGTGCTTGCAAGATAAATGGCGCTTTTTCAGGCTGCGGTACATTTTTTGAACAGGATAAAACAAACAAAGCACTCTCCCATATACCTCTATACATGTACCCAGGTATATAAGTACTTTATATAAATATATGGATATATGGATATATAGTATGTTTACACTACGTATAAACTATATATCTAAAGATACATTATATGTGTGGCTCCCTCGGAAGTGATATGCTAACGAAGCTTGCACCCTTAAAAGCGCAACGGGGAATCATTCAAAGGCGAACTGAAAGTTGCATCAAAAGGGTAAAGCTTCAAGGATACCAAAAGGATGCACCGCGCTACTAAAGACTTTTCAAAATGCACCACGATTTAGTAGTTTCCGTATAAGAGATCTTTTGCTTTTTATCAAGCCTTTTCTTTATTTTTCACCTTTTTTTATATTTTATCCCTGAAGAAATTTTACTCACGTCATCCCCCTCCCCACTGCCTTGCAAATCCACTATCGTCGCGTAATTCGTATACTCTACTAATTATCACTCGTACAAAAGTAAAATGAAATTTACTTTCGCATTTGGGAATTAACTGCCGGATCAAGCAGTAGCTAATGCAATGACGGTTGCGTCCACGATCACGCTTCGCTACAGCCGATTTTCCATTTTACTAGGAAAACCGCAGCCCGCCATTTGTGCCCGCATACACGGGGTTTGTCCTCTACAATCAATTGGCAAACTAATTAATGATTTGACGCAATAGTGGTTCGTTGCGGCTACCGATTCCCTCGGCGACGAATCCCAGCAGTTTTTCTGGCATTTCTTCAAATAAAAAATTTAACAGGTTTCACTCTAGATTCAAAGTTTATCGTATTATTTTTAATGCACGGGATGTATATTTTTGGTTACAGTATAGTAGATATAATATTGAGTTCTCGTTAAAAAAAAGAATGTTACATTGTTCAACTTCGAATAGAGTTATACCATTAGATTAACGATGTGTTATTTTTCTGGTGACATTTTTTCTTTTTCGTAGTTTTCAACTTGATCTAGGAAATATTATTTTTTTTTTACGGATGTCTAGCCAACCTCTAACCATGGTCTTGTTACGTAGAAATAAATATGACAGTATATGTATATCTTGAGGTTGGTACCTTTGTACGTACTTTTTTCTACCTTGCTACTACCTTCCCACCTTCCTAGTGGGAACGGCGGCCAGGTTCAGATGCCCTAGGGAGTTTTAGTGGCTGGCAGCATTCAATATTCTGTAACTTTGCCAATTTATCGATAGATGTGCTCTGGTTCGTCTCCGCAGTTCCCTCTTGCCATCCATTCTGAATTCGAAGGGAAAATCTCGAGTAAGAGGAATACGTTCGTTTCTTCTTCTTCCTTCTTCTATTTTTCCTTCTTCCTCCCGTTTACGTGTTTTTCTTCTTTTTTCCCAAGAACATACGCCGCATACGACGAGACACTTCTTGTCTTTTCCTCTTCCCACGTTGGTCCTGTATCTCGAGGTACTTTGAAATTCCATACTTACCGAATGGATTCGATTAGGGAATCCTATTTATTCTTAGAATACCGAAGCGTATCTGTATTACGGTGAAAAGTCTCGGGTAGGATTAAAGGGGAGTCAGGTTAGAGTATGGTGGTCCAAGAGAATCATATAAAGTGGAATATCTGAAAATGTAAAATAAATGCCTGGAAATTCATAGCAATTACTTATCGGTAGGTCGAGAAAGCAAGCAGGCAGGCAGGAAAGCAAAAAAGTAAGCAAGCCTCCAGTCAGGCGGCTAAACTACAGAACGGCATAAAATTGGATTTTTTTTCAGGCCGCAGGCTGTCTCTCGGCCGGCAAAAATATAGTCAGGACGGTGTGCCTTTCCCGCTGGTGTTGGTACCCGTGCGCAGGAATAATCCAGGCCAAGGGCGGAAGTCAGTGCTCGGATCAGATCGACGAAATAGTCGGAGAGATGTTCAATTTCCGGCTTTGTCGAGGTTGATTTCCTTAACAGCTGCCTGTCAGAATTTCAGGGGTCGTCGAGGGCGTCGGCGTCGTCGTCAGGATTCTTATTAGAGTTAACCACGACGGACTCTAGGCGTCTAATATATGATAGTGGTCAAAATGGGTGGTAGTAATGCTATCAGTTATTGACACAGCCGACAGCTCGGCGCTGTTATATGTATAGGGGGTCGCAAGCCGCAGCAGAACTGCTAGGGGTTGCTGAGATCTCTGAGCCTTCAACCCCGTCGAGGGGGTTGACTGTTATAACTGGATTGATTCTAGATAAGTCGCGGACAAATCCCCGATGCCTTTGGCCGCGCTGAATGTTATTTTTATCCAATGGCGCCGAGAGACCCAAACCCACCCTTATTTCTCTTTTCGAAAGCACAACGATCGACAACCACCCCGTGCGATTTATCGAAGACACCTAACGCATTACTGTAATCTGTTCCAAGTGATACACTGGTCCAAGTTACTAATATACCTAATGCGCCAGAGTTCGCAGATCTCATTATTTCCTGCAGACTCTCAATAAGAGGAATCCCTCATTTCCACAGGGGTGAAAGTCTGGAGATTGTCTGAGGTCTACGCCAATGGTTGGTGGTTTAGCCCTGAGATGTAGCCAGGGTAAAGGAAGAGTGGTCGGGTGTTCGGATGGACGGCACGTGGGTGTGAGTGTTTCGAAGTGTTGATACTCTCCGGTCCAGCGGGTCCTCGTGTTCCTTCGCTTCGCCACCCTACATATTATATCATACCGTTCAGTGGTTCTCATCCCAAATGGACCAGAATAGATTCTCGATAATAGCTCTGACAATTGAAACAAGGGAGAAGTAACAGTCCAACGCCTTTGACAATGATAGAACTAAGAAGGATCGTAATTTAAAATTACCAATTACACGCAGATCTCTACCTTACCTACAAAGTATAGGATCCCAGTGAACGGCGCCTAGAAAGCAAACGAATAAAACAAGATAACAAAGAATCCAGCAAGATGCTTTTGTTTGAGAATCTGATAGGAAAGTCTTTTTCTAATGGAAGCAACAGTAGTAATACAAGAGAATAACTACCCAATGGAACAACAGCATAAAAGAATGGCGATTGGTACGCGTTGCTAATCCAAGGATTGAGAAATCCGCATGGTGGCAGCCATGCTCGTTAGTCAGAAGTCCACGAGTTCTAAAGCAGGATAATCCTTAGCTCTTGTGAACCGTGTAAACGCCATAAAAAGTTGGATTGGAATCGGGTTATTTCCTGTGCAAAGGTTGGGGTCCACGATGATGAAGCTGCGAGATGTTAAAATCCTCGTCTGGGTGAACTCGACGTTGGTCCAGGAACATAGAGGGTTGGTTAGGCAGGTACCAGGTGCCAGGTACAACGGATACAACAGAGAGCGTAAAGTCTGTGGGTTCAGAGTTCATGACAGTGTGTTACACCATGAATATGGAAGACCTCGTTACTATACGCTGCCTTGCGCCATATGTATATATATGACAACGCACAGACCCAGAACCTTTGGTACCTGCAGGTCACGTTGTGTCACGACCTGGCGTTGATTTTATCGTTTAACACGAAGTTATCGTAAATTTCCAAGAGAGTTTTGGTCCAGGGCGAAGCTGTCAGCTTCCGCTGCTAATCCTATTCTGTATTCCCTTTCTCTTTCATTTGCTTTGCTTTGCCAGAAACTTCTCTTCCCGCATCTCGTTTTATTCTGTTGCTCTTACGGATTCGGATAGAAGAGTCATTTTGCTCTTGTACTGCCATTGCGGCAGTAGGGTGTATTTTTTTAGGAAGTTTGAAAAAATTCTTTGAGATTAAAGTATATATGAAAAAAAATGAAGCGGGCGTAGAAATTTGGTATCGAGGCTTATCAAAGACTTCACTGGCAAAGGATGATAAATCGGTTGTTGGTGATAGTAGTAGCGTTGATGCTGATGCTGGCGGGCGCATTATAAGGTCACCTCGTGTCAACTAAAGTTCATTGTGAGGCCGCGAGCCGATACCGGGCTCACGTTATTAATGACACGTATTGTCGGGCTCTATGCGATTCTGCGTGGACCTTCATCGTCGGGAGGTCTCTCATTTTATCCTGAAACTACCAGTCACGCCTGGTAACGAAGTGGTGAAAGCGACAGGCCATCTTCTCAGAGCTTATGGAAAAGCTTGAGGATGCGATCACCGTTTCGTCCGTTCTCAAATGAACGATTCCTATAGCTTAGCTTTATATATACTCCATCCACCGGGTCTCTATCGTTCTCTCTGACGATCCTTTGCTATCTATCTGGAGAAGCTTTCCTGGGAATCTGTGCTAGGACACAATTAAAGCTCTCGCCGAATCTCGAGAGATGAAGTGCCGGGGAGCTTGGTTGGAGTTCATGAAATAGCAAGGAAGTCCAAGAGACACTGGAAAGATGTGGATGGCTGCTTTGCTCGGTCAGATGGGTGGTTGGCTAGATGGTTGGCTGACTGGATGGTTGGCTGGCTGGTTGGTTGGTTACTTGCTGCGGAGTGGAACGGCGGAGTCGAGTCCGTTCAAGAATTGAGAGTTCTAGGGTTCAGGCTTGTCAGTAGTGGTAACAATTTGCTGGGCATGTTGAGATGATCCTGAAGTTGGCCCCAGGCGGGCCAATAATTGCAAACAATTATCGTACATCTCCAGCTAGCTTCACACTGGTTCGAGGTGCAGCGTCAGGTAAAAGTATTGTCACTCCGTAGTGTGCTATCCTTGGAAGGAACGTGGGCGCAATAGCTACGCCGTGGAGTTTAGGTAAATGATGGTGGTTGCCACGAAAATTTAGTGGCGTAATTTTTCGAAAGCTCTTCTCCGCGCAGAGGTAAATGATTTTGAAGTAAATTGGAATGTGTCGGTTAAATTCACTCGGTCTGCCGGCGCCCGCCTCCCCCTTGTCTCTCCGACCCTCAACTATTCCTCACTAACGCTCACCAACCCTCCACCTACTATCCAGTACTCGGTTAAGGTTCAAGCTCAATTTCTTCGGCGAGTCCTGGCCGCTGAAATTTCAAGAAGAAGGGGACTTCGGCGTCGCGGCGGCTGCGTCGAATTCCCGTCACTTGGGGAACTTGAACGAGCCGCTTCTGGATGGATGATTGCGCCAACCATTTCTTGAAAAAATAACGAGTCGCCCACGTTCCTGAGGCTTTCGACCTTTAACAGCACGGCAGCCTATAACCTCTGGAAGGCATGGAAGGCGTATAGATGCATTAGGTACTGCACATATTTATATACCATATATATTATATACTGCAGCTTTTTACATCCCACGCTAGGGGGACTCTCATGTAGTAGAACTTTTTCCTACCGTAATTTTCCATAACCACTAATCCCCGAGAGACATTTCCTCGGGACGCCGACTAAAATGTTTTCGATTCGCCGGCGTCGCGTTTAATAACGTTGCGATGGATCGTTTCGCTTTTTTAATAACGCCGCCTTCCGCTCAAAGTTCTCCCGAGCTCAGGTATCAAAGGATATTCGAGCCTTTCGAATAAAATACAGCACGTTCAGCCTGTCCGATTGTCAAAAGCATACCAGAATGCCAGAATGACAAAATGTAATTCTCTGATAATTTTCCCTGGTTTTTTCGTTTTTTGTCAATTTCAATTGTAACGCTCACTTACCGTTTCCACCCCTCGTCCGAGGGGGTAACATCACTTTACTCAGTCCCTTTGGCTCTCACCCCTAATCGTCCACTCTCTTGGCAGGATTATCGTCTTATCACCGGGCAGAATAGTCCTTTACACCTTCGGCGGGTTGTAAAACCTGTCTGAGAAATCTTCTTTCAGACGCCTTACGAAGAAATTCCGCACGAGTTGTCAGCTGGTAATTTATCACGAGTGTTAGCGGAGAAAAAAGGCGTTTAAAGGCATCGTGCGAATTTGATCGTACGATGAATTCGCGGCCCTCGATATTACGCCTACAGGAAATTCGCACTCGTATAATCCTGAATATTTCTCGGGTCAAACCAGAAGCGGTTCGATAAATTCTCAGCTTTTTCCTTGGAAACATCTCGCGAGTGTCCGACGCTGATACGAAGCCTTCTCTATCCTCCCTCCACTCGACTCTTTGCGACCCTTGCTCTACACTCGGTCTACCCTGTTAGCGGGGAGGGTTGAACGCACCAAATAACCTGTGATTGATTTCGCAAAAAAGCACCTCCCTCTCACTGGCTGCTTCGGCAGGCCCACCTCCCTTGGTTACAACAAATTGAAAAATAAGCTACACGTGTCCACTCGCTTCTTCCTTTCCTCGAGCCACTTCGCCTCTTCATCGACTTCATCCCTTACTTTACCCCTAAATCCTTCCACTGTCTCCTGACCAATTAGTTTCATACCGATCATCCACGCTTATCGCGTATCTCAAATGCTGCTAATAAAGGAGCGCACACTATTAAATCGATATTAACTATCGAGATATCGAACGATGCTATAGTCGATTTTATTTATATCTTCATTTTCTTTCTCGGTTTCTTCTCTCTACTGTAATTTTATCTTCTTTTGCTTTTGTCTTTCGTTGCTCTCCAGAAACTCTGCTACAACCCACGTAGAGTTGCACCGACACGAAAACTCCCCTTTATTGTTTCCATTCCGAGATTACAACAGTCTTGTGCTACAGTGTTCCTGTTTCCCCTCGTTCCGGTCGTCGGAAAACAATTATCGTCTCGATTTCCTCCGCGGATCGGACGATTCTGTAAGGTGTTGTGAAAATTGTCATCTTAATAAAAGCTCTGCCACTGCCAAGGGACCAAGCGGAGTATTCTCGTAGAAATATAAGGCTGAAAAGATTTCTACTGTTGATACTCCCATTATACGTAGAGTGCATCGTGATTCGTGTCTCTACTATTATCGGCAGGCAGCCGTTAGGCTTTCACGCAGATTTCTATCGAGGCGAATAAATTTTCTATATGATTTATACAGGCGAGATGCATTGTGGCTCCAGCTTGTATGGGAGAGAAACGCGGCTGGTTATGCTTTATAGATATTTTATGTAGGCACGCGGCATATATTTTGTTGAGTGTCGAGAGTATAGAGTACAGAGTATATGGAGTAGAGTAGAGTAGAGAGAGAGGCCAATAGAATAGAATAGAATAGAATAGGATAGAATAGAACGGTGCGGTCCCCCTGCGTCCCGACGTCCCACCGACCCTTGGCGACCACTCTCACACCCTTCTATTGATTTTGTATTCGCATTATGCATCGTGGAGAAATATTTGCACTTGTATCTCGATATAATCCACTTCTCCTTATTGACTATTTTTTTTCTTCTTGATACTTCATATATCAAGTGGCTATAACTATAGTTATAGTCATTGCTATAGAAGGACTTTGTGTACAGAATCTGTAGATTTTCTTTGTGCGTTTTTGGATAACGAATAAAATTACCGTTCGTTTAGTGGGTGGTGGGAGGAGAGGAATTTGCGATTTGCGATTCGCGATTCGCCCGATGACTAATGGCAACTGCGGAATGGCAGGCCACAATTGGAGACACGCGGAAACATTAAGCGAATTGCAAGGGAAATAAATGGTCCCCGGTGGCCGTTCTCTTCTATCCAGAAGCGCTGTTCGAAATCCCGAGGGATGAAATCGCTAAAATTCACCCCGATAAAATTCCCGATTCCCGCGGGTTACCTTTCGAAGACGCTATCTACTTGTTCTACCGCTTGGTGGCATCTTGTATTAATTAATTAAAATTAATGAAACCCCAACGGTGTTTAATACAAGTGACTTAGCAGGCAAAATCGAGCAATTTAAACGGATGATGCGCGTCTTTCTTTCCAATTAATACATGATTAATTATCGGGATGACACCTCGAGATTTTCCCTCGGCGGCGACCTCCGCCTCTTCTTAATGACCCGCCGCGTGGCAGAGCGCTTGAAAATTTTAATTATATCGCTAATTCTATGAGCCACGATGAAAAGGGATCGACACCCCGCCAATTCTACTCGATTCGCTAATAATTCGGCATTCTCAAGTAGAATTCGCACTTTTCCAGAGGAAGGAGATAGGAGAGAGTGAACAAAAAAAATAAGCCCAAAACCAGTTTAATTCGACCTCGGTGACTGTGCAGTGATTGGCACGTCACTCACGAAATCACCCACTAGTGCTTGGCAAATTAACGCAATTTCCAAAACAAACGGTCCATGCTCCTCCACGTATACGGTTTAATTACGGACCCTGCCGCAACGCCACTCATTTATTACCAGGTCTCTCAACGAAAAAAAAAAAGTTCCAGGCCTGCGTGGGAGTGTACCAGGGATACAGAGGGGCGGGAGGGAGGAAGAAAAAAAACATAAAGGAAATCGTAGCAAAACATTCTGTTTATTCAGAGTACACGGTCGTAATCAATGTTTATCTTCCTGTCAAATGATTACCCTGGAATCGTTTTCTATTGTTGGCGAATATGTCTTTCGAGTTCGAAATAACTCCTCATTCGATATTTCGCTGCTTGACATTTCCACCGTTCGATTTTGGCCTCGTTATAAAAAATGGCTAAGCCATAAGCGTAGAGCGTGAATTATTCGTCAGCCGAATGAAAGATGGAAGAGCGAAGAGTAAAGAATGAAGAATATGGAATGTCTCTATATACCGATGATGGCAAAGGAAGAAATGTTCGATGGCGTCGGGGGGTCGTTCTCCTGATTATGAGGGACGGCTTGCTACAATTTTCCTAGTGAATAATTCAAGGTTCGGCGAAAGGGTGCCGTTCGCCGCTTTAAATTCTGCACCCCCAAACCCCCTTTGACTCTCATCCCCCTTACGCCCGTGTAGCCAGAGGCTTTTCCACCCTATATTTCAATCAGTGCTCCTGACAGCGTACCTACCTCTCCGACTCTCCCTTTACTCTAGAAACATTCTCTCCTCTTTCCCTCCTCGCCCTCTCTTATTCTCCTCGGTTCCCGCTTCGTGCTCTTTCGAGCCTCACCAAATTAATCGGCCGTTAAGCACGAAAAATTAATCCACCAGTCTCTCTCTCTCTCTCTCTCTCTCGTTCTCTCAATCCGTACGCATTTTCCTCGACAATTCGTATTTGCATATGCGCGGCGGTTCAGTAAAAACGAAAAACTGTGCGAGAGAGAATGAATGTTTTCATAAATTAACATACACGTTTTACGTGGATCACAAAATTATAATAATTAAAAATCTATTAGTCCTCGATACACCGTAGACGAAGATAATAGTGATTGGCTCGACTTTCGTTCTTGTAAATTCCCAGGAAGCGAAGTAGTCGCCGGCTGAACTGAAAGGCGCTGTATCGAAGGTAGAGACGTTACAAAAGAAATGTCGAGGCCGCAATAAAAGCTACCCGTAAAGTGAGCTTTTATTTCGCAAAGTCGGGCGAGTGGCCCGCGGGGGCTTTCTCGTTCCCCCTGTACCTTTACATTTCAACGAATGCACCCCCCTCCCCCCTCCCCCTCCCCCCTCTCTCTCTCTCACTCTCAACAACCCCTCTAGCACAAAACCTCGTTCACTATTACCAAGTGCAACAGCACTACTGGAACCAGCAGTATCACCAGAACTACCAACCTTCTGCTCTGACAACTCGTTCGTTTCGTTTACCAGCCGGAACTAGGCGACCCTGTGCCGTCCCTATTCGCTCACCAGCCCTGCTTTATTTATTTAGCTGAGTTATTTTATCCGTTGGTACACGCACCGGAAAAAGGAAACAACCATCATCCTTCGTTTTACGCTCTAATAATCGTCACTTCGCGTCGGAGCCAAGTAAATAAGTAACTTTTTGTCAATTATTCTCCGCTTCGTTACTTCGTGCTTGACAACTGTCACGCATCATTGATTCGAAATCTGCAGCGTCATTGTACGTATAAACGGAGATGATAGTAAATGATAATAATCGGTGATACCTTGCCAGACGGATGTTCACCGTTAGGGATCCGACCATTTGATACGAATGGATCTCGCCAAATCTTGCAAATCCTTCGACAATGATACGCGTTTATGGTATTTCGGAATAGTGGCAAAGCGAAGAGAGGTTTCGGGGTTTTGGGATTGGGTATGGGTTATGTTCTATGGGACATGGGATGTGGGCTGTGGTCCACGGGCTATATGGGCTTCTCCCGGTTTCTGAATAATTTTTCTAAATTGGTCCCATATGTATGAGGACCCCCACTGAATCCACAACTAGATGGGGAAATAGCATACTTTTTTACTCGCTCGTTTCTTCCCTCTCTCTTCTACCCGCTTTCGAGTTTCGTTTCTTTTTTTTCCTTTCTTTCATTCTCTTCTCTCTCGCTCTATATATATTTCGCTTTGCATCTCTCTCTCTCTCTCTCAATCTCTCTCACTCACTTTTCTCTCCCTCCCGGTACCAGTCGAGCGAGCAGCCATCATCCTGCATCCGCGCCTCTCTTTCATTCCCTATTTCGGGAGCGGAATTTTAAAGCCGCCCCCGTTGGAATAAAAGTACTTTATGGCTATGGCTATACTTTTGTTCGCATTTCAAAAATAATGCTCCGAGGCGTCAGACGTACCACGAGCGCTGCTGCGATACTACATGCGATACATTAATAAACTAGCCTTTTATGGCTGCTGGAGAATTGCGCGATACCGCAGAATACATCTGACGATCTCAGAGGAATACCCGAAACCTCTTTTAAATTTTTAAATATTTTTTTTCTTCCGTTTCCTAAAGTATAGACACGCCCCTCTGCATTCTCGCGAAAATAAATTTATTACTGTCGCGAAAATATCTGACGGTTGCGCTATAGGCATCTTCGTGTTTCAAGGTACGTCCTGTGTTTTTTAATAACTACTTAATATAATTGCCATACGACAAGTATAGCAGATATATAAAAGCTTTGGCTGTACGTAATATCTTCAAAAATTTTTACCCATACGCTACCTCGTGCACGTAAGTATACAGTTATGGCAAAACCGATGCAGTCTCTCTCGTAGTGCGGTAAAAAAGTTGCGACCTTAAGCGACGGCTATGGGAATTTATGGGTAAATATAAGTTATTCATCGTGCCAACCCCCATCGTCGCAACATATGTTAAGAGAAACACGGGCTACGTACCGATACCATATGCGAGCCTAGTCGAACGGAAATGGCAGTAATACAAAGATATCTTTGCGAATCTTCCACCAGTTTCGCGTCATTCGTTCCCGACGCATTTTTGCACAGACGCGTCTCTGCTTCAGGTTACGTATATACTATTACGTAACACACGTGTTCAGTGCCTTCTCACACTTTTACAATCTTCCGTTCTCTACTACAGTTTGGTCCTTCTTTATACGGCTGTTCTCTTTCTTTCTCTCTCTCTCTTTCTCTCTCTCTCCCCGTGTATTTTCGCCGCGTCGAAAACAGTGGCTAGAATTTCGACGTAGTCAATTTCTTCGAAAATCTCAAGGAGAAAACTATTCGAAGAAACGAGATCGAATTCGGGAAAGGTACCCACCACTCTGGAGGAGCTTAAACCGTGTGTCTGGATGCTGTGTCGTTTTTAGAAGAATTCGAGTACCAGAGGACATTTCACTTGAGTTCCTATCGATACTATGAGAAATTTATTTTTATGTTTTCGGCCTGTTTTCCATTTTGGATTATTTTTACTTGACATTTTTTCGGCTCGTTTGACTATAGCCTGCGTATCCATGGATATTGTCGAATGAAAGTGTTCCTTCAAAAAAGGGTGTATTATGTATTTGTTGAAGTTATGGGCTTGGGGGGACAAACCCATAGACTTAGGTGGGAATCGGTTGCTGAGAATGCAAATGGACAAATATTTGTAGTAGAAAAATATAAGTTTTGCGAATTCAATGTCTACGAGAGGGCGTACTTATGGGACACGCGGTCAATAAATATCGTATCGAGTATTGCTTCCTATGTATACGAGACATTTTGTTTTTTTTTTTGTGCGGGTTCAATTCCTGGAAAACAGACCAGTCTTGGAGTCTATCTATAACGTATACTGGTTCCCAGAAAAAATCCTCTCGTTTTCACGAAGTACACAAAGGGAGATTTCCTCGAGGCGCACGTACCCTTTACGAGGTCTTCGATCACCTCCTAAGCATATACAAGAGACCTGGAGGATGAAGGGAAAGATACTATTGTGGAAGTGGGTTGGAGGCTGGATGTGACGTAGGGCAAAGGTACGGCTAGTGCGGCTCGTAGGGTTTTTAGAGCTTCTAGGGCTTCGGATGGGGACGGCAGGTTACTTTATGGGTAGATTTTAAACAAAATACGGAGCCCGTAAACTAAGGATCGTTAAACATGGCTGACTCTTCTCTAGTCCATCCCGTAGCTTGGCCGTTCCGCCCCCTGCTCGACCCCCCTGGTCCTCCGGTGAACGAACAGCGATACCGAGCATCCCCTCGGAGAGGCCACTCCATCAAAAGGGTGGCTTTTATATATTTTTATATGCACGAGGGTAGTCTCTGACCCGTTGCTCACATTCCACCCTTAGGCTCCCCTCAAGACGAGCACCAAGAGAAACTCGTTTTTTGGGTTAGAATCGTTCTCCTTGGGACTCCCAACCCTCTTCTCGAGTGAAATGGGCCAAATCAAGCGAATTTTAAACGTACCTACAGTCTTATACTACACCCTTAGAACGCACAAACAGCCATACACAGGAATCCTTCGTCTTTTCCATTATTCGATTACTTTCTTCTCTTCTCTTCGACTCTTCACTTTCTCCATTAGTTTCTCAGTCTGTACGTCTCTCTTCTATCAACCGTCACCTAAATAACAACGTGACAGTCGGCTAAGGACTTTTCAGTCGACTTTTCCCGTATACCTTTTTTTTCTCTCTCTCCATCCCTTCCTGCTCTTTCCTTCTTTCGAAAGTTTAGCCATCGGGGAGTACATCCTATGAAGACAGTTAAGTGACCGGTTATTGAGTTGCGACAAGGAGACAAAGTTGGCTGATTTTTACACACTATATCCCTTGCAGAGTGGCTGTCAGAGAAGTATAGTGAGTGACCGTGTCAGAGGTCTTGCGACAGTGGGAGGGTAGGAGAAGGAAGAGAAAGTGTAAAAGAGAAAGAAAGAGAGAGAGAGAGTGAAAGAGAATCTTGTAGTGTCCAGTGGCAGAATTTATTCCGAGTCCACGAAGCTCGCAACAAGGACGCGGTCAATACTTTAACCGCTGACAAGGTAGACCAGCGGAACGAACGGAAGCAGCGTGGCCAGCAGTGCTGGAGGGTGAGTTCGTCTCCTCGTGAGTAAGGGTGCGAGGGGGTTGGTTCGGTTGAACAATACTGGATGTCGCCGCAGACAATGGACCTCGGTACTCGCTACACGCCGAACCCCCTAAAGCCAAAACCAACTCTATCCAATGGCCGCTAACTGAGATGCCTCAACCTGCCATTTAAACGAGCACCTCGCAAAACTCACCCCATTCGCCTGGCACTACTATGTACAATGTACATCCCCTTTACGGCAGCCAGGACTGAACCTAATAAGCTCAAATTAATGGCGACGCCGTTCAAGCGAAATGACTTCGACGGGACGCGAATTGATCTTCTCCTACTCGGCAAGTCGAGATCGAAAGAAATTCCGTGAACGAGATAATTCAGGATGGCGGAGAGGAAAAATTAGGCGGGAGCATCGCGCGGAATTCTAATTCTTCCGTTCGAGAATTCAATTGAGATTCTACGGAGGGATGATGTGGATAAAACGGTACGATCCTTGTTAAGGGGGTGACACTACTGCTGCTATATGGGTAGAACGATAGTAACATCCTGCAGCTGGGGTGTCAAGTTGTTTCGCGCGCTGCTTATAAAAGTTAAGGAACTACAGCTATAAATTCGCCATTCTGTGCCCTGGACTCGCTCGTGTCGCAAGTTGCCCCTATATTGACTTTCCCCTAAAATTTAAGGGTTGTTCGCAAATTCCGGAGACACATAAAATTTTATCCTATAGCATACCCGATACACTCCTGACTCCTGCGGCTGCTTTTCAAACATGCACGACCCTTCTGTGCCCCTTACCCCATTGAGCCCCTACAGGATACTGCCGAGGACTAAACTGCGAACCCCATGAGATACTACTGTTGTGTTTCGAAGGTGTGCTTCCCTTTGCCCCTTCACTTGCAACCCTTATATGCGCGAATACTATGCGTGTCAACGAGTGTTACGCAGGAATCAAGAATCGATCCACGTGAACCTGAAATATGCAAACCAAATTGCATTCCGTCGAAGCTTTGATCACTGGGAATTTACTAGTGTAATGGCGCCAGGGCCAACCGGAACATATATATATCTACCTATCAAAATTTCAATTCGAGTATCAGTCGTGCGCGTCTCCGTTGAACTTTCCATATTGCATTTGTTCCCACCTCTTTTCTCCGGTCCTCTGTCGTGTTTTTTTTTTCGTTATGCAAAATATAAGCAGAAATTTAACAATTGTCGCTCTCGATAAAACGTCCTTCCAAATGATGCGGCCATCGAACGGACAGACAGAATGACGTCTGGTTGTCGAGGGTACGTCAGAATCAAAACTGTGCTTGATAAAAAACATAATTAATCGAGTTGATTTCGAACCCTTTCGCCGCGTCGTGTCGCTCGAGCATTCATCAAAAGACTGTTTAGCTTCCTTTTTTGCGACGCGAGTGTCGAGCTTTTGTGCGAGAGGCGACGTCCTCCTGCGCTGCGGAAAATTTCCTGGGGAAATAAATAAGAAATGTGGAGGGTGTACAGCGCTGCTTCCTAGATCGAGGATGGCCGTCGTGGTAGTAGTCGTCGTCGGTCTCGATGTCGTCACCCCTTGCCCGTAAAAAGGCAAGCCATAAATAAAAGCTCGAAAAAATTGAAAGCTTAAAAGCACGATAAATAACGGCGAAGCCTAATGTTGCATGAATGCGATAAGCCACCTTTGGGATAGGCTGCCAGGACAAAATGGCAGTATGGAAGCATGGCAGCCGTAGCTTCGATATCAGGTGAACTCCACTCGACCTATGGACTTTAAATAAATAACAACGGATACGTATACCCAGAGCATCCCCTTTAACCCTAAGAGGGATGCTGCGACATTCTCACATCCTCGCGTCTCCCTTTGGCACTCGCGACAAATCGCTTTGACGCGTGCGGTTCCTCCTGCGCATCTTTCCAAAGGAGTTTCCCGGATTTCAACACCTTCGAATAGTTCGAATAGCTCGGCTCTGGATTCGATTGGGGATTCGGCTTATAGGGACGCTCGCATTAGCCTCGATCCACGCCATGATTTACGCAGCCGCCCGAACTGAGAGTGAAGCTCTAATGGCTTCTGGCAATTTTCTCGGAGCTACGAATTTCGAGTGCATTCGTTCGGAACGTTTCCGTGCTATGGTTTTGCTCTGCCGTGTCCCTCTGCCCGCCATCGGCATCCAGCATCCCCATCAGCGCTGGTAGTATAACTGCAGCGACGGCAGTAGAAGTAGCAGCCAGTAGTATAGCGACGGCAGTAGATCGGTGCTATACAAACACGCCTGAAAGTATCGTCAGTGGCAGTAACATTGCCAGAAGCTTTTGCCACAACTCCTCGTGAAGCTTGCCTCATCCTTTTGAAGTCATTTAATTCGGCTTTTTCACCTGGATTATCCGGGGATCTGCATGAAAATGAAACTTTCATAGACGGACGAAATTAATGAATTTTAATAAGGGACGCTCGTCCTCGTCATCGTCGTTCTCCCCCTTTTCCTTCGCCTCCCCCCCTCCCCCCTCTCCGCAGCCACTTCCATGAAATAAATTAAATACGCTAACACTGCGAAAAACTTTTTCTCCGTTTCACTCCTTCTTGCTCCTCTTGACCCGCCTCTTTCGTTCGGATTCTTATTTATTCTTTTATTTATTGTATAAGACGACCGATGTCTCGTTTCCAAACGATATCTGTTTTTTTGTTTACAGGTAAGAGACAAATCTTAATGCAAACTAGTATGGCTGCACTGGAAAGCGATGAGCATCACGATAGGGTCCCTTAAAACCAAGGGATTAAAGGTAGGGACATTTTTATATTTATATATTTGTATTATGATTCTACGGACTTTGATTAATCGACTAATTACGTATTAATTTGTCAGTATCTATACCAGCTCTGCCTCTATTGTACTGGTTTTCGTACTTTGATGTAGTCTAACTACTAGACAGGTAGTGTTGATGGTGCTACACTGTAGCCGATGGCTCCTTTCGCTCCTTTCGCTCCTTCGCTCGTTCGCTCGTTCGCTCGTTGGCTGGCTGGCTGGCTGGCTCGTGTATTACTTTCCCACTTTGCCGAGCGATGAATAGAGGGAGTTTGGGGTTGAACGGGCGAGAAAAGGGGGTCTGGAAAAGATGAGAGGGTGGGAGAGTTTATAAGTTGGTAATTTGAGGCACGGGGCACGTACGCGGAGCCAGATCTTTGCGGCGCCGAAATAAATCAAGCAGCTATACGCGTCTTCTCTCTCTCTTTCGCTCTTCTTTGCTCCCCCCCCTCTCTCTCTCTCTCTCTCTCATTGCCTCTCTAGCTCTTTCGGTCTCTTACCGTGCGGCTTGAGCATCAGAGCTATCCCCTTGCTATTCCCTTGGCCGCTAGCGATCTTCACACAGGACGCGAGCGACGCCGACGCCGACGCCGCCACGGTTATTTATTCGAGAATTACCGCCGCTTATTATAAGTCCCTCTTTATTCTAGGTGGCGTGGTGGTGCCACGCGCAGAACAGATTCTCCAGTGATTTAATGGAGTCCCGACGATATACACACTGCCGAAAAGCACACCGGCAACATCCAGAGGGAGTCCATAAAGATTTCCGGGGCTTTACTTTGCAACTTGCGAATTACCCCAATTTCTCATATTTTTGCTTCTTTACATTTTTAACCTTAAATCTCTTTACGAGATTATCCCAATCAAAGATGTCAGGGTACTGGGGTGAGTTCCTTATGCGAACTACGTGCCAGTGCGGAACGCGGGGTCCACCTACAATCGGGGCAGTCTCGTCGAACGTTGGCCAGGAAATGCAGCATCTCCGATATGAACTAAGGGTGCTCTGCGCGCGCACGAGAACCCTCCCCGGGGGTGTGGTCACCCCCTTGTACCCCGAGATTCTCGCTAGAATTAAAAAATCACCGGATATGAAATTGTCTCTCGGACTCTCAGTCAAACAGATTCGAAGGTTATTTTAGATGAGATTAAAAAATCTATTGAAAAGTTAACACAAACTGTAGTCAATATTCCGTTGCATTAATTTTGCACTCCTCACTACCCCCTGTGGATCGCGGAGACTTGAGTATATCTATAATTTATCTTTTGGGGGAATTGTTGAAATTTCAGATTGAATGGTTATCTCTGTTTTAGTTTGACTCAGATGTTTCTCTGAGCAGCCAGACTCTGAGCTCAAAGACAATTTCATTTTCAAGTATTAAAGGACTTTCGGTCCAGCGAATCGCTTCACTCGTATCTGCTGCGGATATAGCTTGGCTTCGGTTTTGGTTTCGGCTTTGGAACTTCCGGACTTCGGTTTGCCTGTAGTTTAAAAACTTTTCGCTCGTTTAGTCCATTGAATCGCTCGCCACGGATGCACCTAAAGATGCACGCCCGAATGCATCTGACATTCCGTCCCCTCCTCCGAGATTCTTTTACTATGTCTCAATTTCTGCTTTCCAAAAATGTCAGGCACTCTACTATTCACTCAGCCGTTACTCCCGGCCACGTAAAAGTCCTTCGCAATTAAAGAGAGGGCTGTTGACGTGAATAAATAAAGAAGAAAATAATAGCTGCGGTTAGATGAAAAGAGAGGAGCATTAAAAATGGCCTTGGTATATTTTCTGCAGCAAAGCCACCATTTTTCCAGGATCTATGCCGTACGATATATATATAGGGGTTGATGCATGGTGCATCCTCCTATGGTGTTTCGAAGGGGACAATTCTTTTCCATGGTTTGTACGAGGCGTACGTGATCGTGCATTGAATCTCATTGGTGATAGCCGCGAGTGGTGGGTAATATATCGAGTGCAGTCAGCTCAACCCCGTCGCACCGATCGAGCCACCCCCTGAGCCACCCTAGTGTACGGCCATTGTGCGAAGCTTTGTTCGAACGGTGACGGGGTCACATTAATCTGTCTCTCACCCCTTCTGCATAGTCCTCTACGTTATAGGAGCTATAGTAGCGCATGCTACATCCCCTGCTGCACCGTATTGCACCTCCAGGACGTCTCCCTCCCCCGCCCCTCCCCAACAAGATCAACAGTGACCATCGACTACCTTATGACGCGATTCCTCATGCATCCTATGGTGCTTGCGTGTCACGTGCATAATCCATAAAGGATCGGTAACTTCTCGATCGATCATGGATCTTGAATTCTGAGGGACGGGAGGCGTCTCGACGGCGACGACGTCGGCGCTTCTTCCGTAACCGCCTAACTCGTGCCAATCGGCTGACGCTATTGGTGGAACTTTGCCAAACACGGAGGAGAGTTTTCACACGTGCGACAACTGATGCTCTATGGTACTATGCATGGTGTACGGCTCGTGTGAACACTGCCTAACGGCGGTAATAACGTCGCGACGTTAACGTCGCTTCTTTCAATCTCACGGCCTTAATCGGATTCGCGCAATAACGATTCCTATGGCTGTGTGTATATACGGGCGATAGCAATATAGTATAGCGACGATGTATATAGCATGTGGAGAATAAGGGTGGGAGATTCGAGAGAGGGATAAAGGGGAGAATTTACGCGATAATACCGTTACGGGAAATCGTGGAAATAAACGAAAACGATGCTTGGATATCTAGAGCGAGAGGCGCGGAGTGGACGATTCGGCACTGCGATGAGAATGCGCCCTGTGAACGTTCGGAAAAGTCCCGTAATCGTCGCGTGGTCTCCAGGCAATTGGTATAACCCCACCCAAATACTCACGCAACCCTCTCTTGACCCACCCTTGTCGCCTATTTATAATTCGCCACTTTTCTCTTTCGCCCTCTTTGTTTTCTTCTCTCTCTTCCTCGCTCGTTCACTTTTTTACATATGCATATGTAAATATATGTCACTCCACCTTTTTTAGGATAAAATTTGTTCACGCGCCGTCGCTCCTATCGATGAACGCCGTGTCTGGTACACGAGAGCTCTTTCACGTGTGTGCATTGCTTTGAGTACTCGCATTGGTCATGCGTGTTTATCGTGTATGATGGGTGCCTGTGTGTAGGTGTCTGTAGATGTGTGTACGCTCGTGGGATCCCTGGGATTAGCTGTGTTTACGATTTAAGCGCATTTACCCCCGCGGTAAATATGACTTTAAATAAACCGGTTAAACGGTATTGCTTGCGTCAAATTGGTACTCCTACTTTTTATGGTAAAACGTTCGTTATACTGGCACTACTTTACGATTTCATGAGTACTTGACAATAGAATATTTTTATATCATAATACCTATTCCTTTTCCCGCATTTTGGTTAGCCATCGTGCTTGTATATGTTTCAGAGAGATTTTGGTAATCCTATTAGAAGACTGGTATTGCGTACTTCTCTTTTTTGAAGATCTCACAAAATTGTATGGTACGGTTTAATGCTTTTGTGATTTACAAGACAAGGCTGTGGTACGAGAATATTCTGCAAAATGTGAATCCTTTGATTTTTTTGGGGAGTTTTCTCGTTTTACATCGTTTCGTCTACTAGATGGTGAAGTGACGGCTCGACTGAGGTGTGCAGGGGGTTGAATGGAAAAAAAGACAAGTCACCCAGGCAGGGGAGGAGAGGAGATTGTAAAGGAAATGAGGGGTATGGGGGTGCGCACGCAAGCCTGTTTCGAGTTTCGAGACATCGCTCGTTGTATCGTGGCTGTATCGATTCATCCCTTCCAGTGGATACTGGGCATCGGTGGTGGGGGATAGGGGTGGAAGTCCGTTTTACACGAGGGAAAGTTTCTACCGTTTTGGGAATACCTGTAACTGACAATAATCCTCAAAATATCATTGTGAATTACCTATTTCGATTTTTAAGTTTGTAACAAAAATATTATTCTTCGTAGAAATTAAAATTTTCCCAAAAATTCACTTAGTAGATACAGTTATTCCAATCGGTAAGGCTCGTCGTTGCTCCACGATTATAATTTAAAAAATGTCATTTTACTAAAATTTAATATCATTACCATTACGAATCATCAAATGTGTCTAGTAAACTATTGAGTAATCGTAAAGTCGAGAACGAACTTGGTACAAAATAAAGCTTTGTGTAACACCGGCTTGTACATTCACTCCCCACCATGAGCCTCTGAATCCCCACCCTAAAAGTTCTCCTTATTCTCCTGAAACCCCTACCATTTAGGGGTAGTTTCCGTAGTTCATTGAAATCCCGCAGGATGGCGCCACGATTTGGTTTTCCGTGAAATCCAACAACTCGCGTCCACCCCTACGTTGGTAAAGTGGAAAGCGGCAAGGCGCGCGCTTCGAATACCTCGGCGTCCTCGTAAAATCGTACAGCGCATACGTAGATGCTTGGTCTTCGGGGGGTTATTCTGGCTTCTTAGGATCGGGGCTGAAAAATAATACGTGCACTCGTATATTTCTACGGTAATTTCAGTGTGGCCAAGAGCTCGGCTTGCAGCGAAGCGTGACTGGCGCGATAGTATCGTGATTCGCCGTGGGGATAAGCGTCGGCGGGGCCGTTTTATTTTCTAGTTTAAAATGTAAAATAACGGGAATTTCGCAAATTACAGAGGCGAATGTTATTTGTACAAAGTAATGTGGCGAGTGCCCTGTGCTCGTGTACGAGGAAGAAATTCTTTGGCGCAACTTGGAACAGTCTTACCAAATAGTCGAAGGACTATAATTTTCGATAGAGAATTCGGCCATTCTTTGAGGGCCTTATCAACTAAGGATATCTATAACGTTTTTATTCCCATTTTTATAAGCATTTTTAAGTATATTTCAACTTGCGTTTAGTCCGACTAATCTATTCAGGAGTCAAAGGCGCTTTCGTGGTACTAACCCTTCGTATTTGTCAGAGTAGGGATTGATCCGATACTTAATTTTAAAAAATGGAGGGACACGCGTCTAATTGACTCGAATATATTTCCCTAGGCGATGGATCCTTCCCCGGATGTATTCTGAGGACCAAGGACACCAGGGATAGGGTTATTTACTAGCCACCCCTGTGTATAGCTATCCAACTAGTAGATACCTAGGTGCGTGCCTATGTTTGCCATAGACTAGAGAATTATTATTACGGGGTTGCCATGTAATTACCAAATATAATTTGTTCCAGCTATCGGTTCTGTTGATCTTCATTTAAATCAAAGCTGTACACAGGTTGTCACATACCGGTTTGAGTTGCGTTTAATCATTGTCAAACCACCCAGGCAGCCACCCAGCCACCCAGTCAGTCAGCCAGCTAGCCAGCCAGCCAGTCAGCCACGGTTCTCACCCTCGCTCTGCCACTTTTCGCACCGCGCAACCCTCACCACTCGCTTTATACACGTTGCGTGTACTAGCTGTTTGCATTTAGTGACACCCGCGGCCGAATATTATATTGCGTGCGATACCTATCTCGCCAAAGCTATGCTAAAGTGTGCTGTTTTGTATCGCGCTCATGGGGAGTCAGCTTGATCCCACGATTCTACCTGAACCCTTCTCGCTCTTTCGTGACATAGAATTGCTGTGGTTCGGTTGCCGTAAAAGTATTAGCACCTTCAGTATTGTCTCGTGACCCCAAAGTACCCCAAAGGACGAAGGTAGTCCACTGTAAATCTCCAAGGTTGTAGGAAAACTAGAAAGTACAAGAACTACTGGGATCTAGGTGCTGTACAACATACTTATGCGCTCATATTGGAACTGTACGAGGATCGATTGCAGTAGGTGCTCCAATCGTCGAGTGGAAACTCGACTTGAACAGAGTAGCAAGTGTTCCGATGGATAGGCGAGGAAAAGCGAAGCAAGGTGTTAAAGGGGGACTTAATATCAGAGCAACTGGAGCTGAGTTCATCTCGGCTTCTGCGGATCGGTTTGCAGGTGGCCTTTGACAAACCTGAAACCGGAAAACTATTGCTACGTAACGCGGCCTTAAAGCCTGAGGCGTGTCGAATTGACGTCCTCAGAATTTCCAGGAGTTTCAGGCTGACGGAGACAGGGAGAGAGATAGAAGGAGAGAGAGAGAGAGAGAGAGAGGGATGGAAGAGAGTAGCCATACAACACGGCCAAACTAATACGGCCGCTTGTCGTGCGAGGCCGAATAGTTTGGCCCGCTTCAAAAATCTTCAAAGTGTCCCACGACCTTCCGAAATCTTATCACGAATTCCAAAAACCGACCCAAGGCATTCATCCTCTGTCCCACTACCCTCGTTAATTATCCGTGCAAGAATTTTGTATTATTATTCCGAGCGCGTTGTTTCTTCGGCTCTACTTTGTCTGCTTCGACACGCTCCCTGACTACTGTCCATTCCACCTAAAGTATCCCGTCCAGAACCCATATACCTTCACCTTCCAATACATCTGACTTTACGATCGGTATACCTCCTACGCCTTATGGGACGTAAGGAATTAAGGCTTGAGCGTAGCCGCGACTTTTAGACAATTCGTAAATTCTACGATCGTGGCGTGCGATTGCGCCATATCGCGCTACCACGTACATTGTTTAGCGTGGGAGAGCTATAGAGGCGGGGGCCGCTCCGGCTTGTAAAATCCAGCCTGTGAAATATTTTACACGTTTTTCCCGGCGGCACACAGGAATGTAAAGTACGCGTATGTGATAGAGGGATGGGGGCTTGGACCCTGCCATCGCGAGGGGGTGAGGAAGAGGGGTCGCGAGAGAGAACGAGAGAGTGGAAAGAGTGGTGATGGAGAGAGAGAAATAAAAAGAGTGCGGGAGGGAGGGGACGGCGGGGGGCAGAATCATGGTTGGGGAGTGCGTGCTTCACGCGACACAAGCCCCCACTACACCCAGCAAAAACCCCCGCTAAGTCATTACTATTAATAACCAGACAGAGAGAACAGTGGGACAGGCCGTGTTATTATTCATAATGATGTGATTCATTTCCTCCAGCCCTCCGCTGGTGGCTCTGTGTTTTCTCTCTAATAAGTCGCGAATCGTATTAATATGCAAATATTCACTTGGCGAAGACGACCGATTACCGCCTATCATATCCTGTCCCTTATGACATCAGACATATATAGCCATGACTATATATGGCTATATATGAACATATATATTCTACAGAGATATATCTATATTGAGAATAGCATACACCTTATGGCATCCCTTGGCGATGAGAACAAAGGCTAGTGGCATAGATCATAATCTGTATAATAATAACAGTACGGGCTATCCGAATCCTCAGCCTTCGTTCCTACAATCGTTCGTGTACGCGAGAGATGAAAATTTGGGAATTTCGGTGAAATTGTCCTGGGGAAAAGGTGGCACGTGCACAGCCCCAAATAATAGGAGGGCAGTGAGAAATATTTTGGCAAGGAAGTAACAGATATGAGTGAGATAAATCTCGGATGCGTGAGTCTAGTACAACTGGGTTGGAGTGGTCGGAGAGGAGTGCGAGTGCGTATATGGGATATCAACAGCAGGAAAACGCCCACGGAGCAAATACGAAAGGAAACATTTGGCAACGTTATTACTGGCGGCACGAGTAGAGTCTCGTGTCTTATTAAAATTGAACAGGCTACGTGTGGCCATTGCGTATTGTAGGTTGCGTGGCGTTAACGTGCTGCTAACCGAATGGTTTTCTTTTATTTCTACCCCTTCACGATACTTTTGAAGTAACACGTGAGGGAATTCCCTCCTTGTGGCTAAACAATACTTATTACATATGTATAGTATGTTATATTGAGAGAGAGAGGGAGGGGGAGGGGGAAAGGGAGCGCGCGCACACATTCGTGTGCGTGTGTGTGGGAAGTATCGCTCTCAGATCTCAATGATTTCTTACGACTCGCGATAGACACGCTTCCCTTAAGATTTACGTTGCCGTTGATACGTTTACCGGAGCTTTTTACCCGAAATGAAATACTTGGGGTATTTTTACATAATACCTTTGGCATTCCCCGAGACGTTCTATACACGATTAAGGAATATGGGAGTAGGTAGGTATATGTAAGTAGGGGCTTGAGAGTCTGAAATAAAATTGGGTAAAAGCTGCGGACCCGAAGGTTAAAGTTAACGGAGCGTAGTACTTGAGTCAGGACGTTTGACCTGTTAGCTACGGCAGCCCGAAGCACTACCAGAAGGTTCCTGGCCCTTCTGCATACATTAAAGGTATAACGAGGTCCAGCAGTGTCGGATAGAGGGAGACGTACGTAAACGCGGCACACCGAAGCCAAAGGGTACGACGAGCAGCAAGAGATGGGATGCGATGGGGTGGATAGGCCAGGGTGGTTGAGGGTGGTTGAGGGTGGCTCGGGGTAGGATGGAGAGTAGGGTTACATTGCTATTTGCCGAGGGCAAGGTACGGTCACAAGAGGAGAAGGGGGGAGGAGGAGGGTTTAACTTGCCTCCTTATTTCCCAACAGACCTGCTCACCACCATTCTCCTTGCTGCCTCTTCCTGCCCCCTTCAGCACTCGACTACCCCTCCCGCCCTTTACACCCTCCCATTCCCTCATAGCCGTGGAAGCAGCCGCACTGGGCCCTTCTATGATTTACAACCTGCAGCGACGCTCATCTTGTAAACAGGACTGCTACTGTCGAGAATCCCAACCCCATATTCTTGGGGCTTTTTTAGAGTTAGGGGTGGAAGCGATGTGAGTAGTTGGAGCAATGATCGTGGAGAATTGGAAGGTTTTTTCAGTTGGATCTTTACGGTGGACAGGGACACTAGGAAACTGCTGTGCTACCCCCGAATCACCCCTATGTATAGGATCGATAGCCACGGTCTACCTTTCTTCCACATTTACTTTTACTTCCCCTTTTAATTTTCTTTTATTTTGCTCTCCCCCTCCTGATCTTTCCTCCTGTGTCAGCTTCTTACCTACTGCTCGCTAAACTTCGAGCACTTTTCACCGAGTTTCAAGTTATCGCCAGGAGATCCGCGATTCTCTAGCGGGATAACGGGACCACCCCTCGAAGGGGTTGTTTCGGGGTGGTTTGAGAGCAGCCGGTCTCGCCACTAGTTGCTGAGCGCAAATAGTCACCACTGTGAGAAAGGGATCGTAGTCGCTTCTCCAACTTATTTCACGGCAGGGTGAATCCCAAGGCCAGTTCGATTATAGAGAGCATACTAATCGAATCTAAAGGAGGCCTGATCATCACCCGTAGGAGTAAACTCCAAGATGGAATGGACCAGCGTACAGAATAGAACGTACCAAGGACAACGGAATAGAGTATAACAGAAACACAATAGAATATAAGATATAGGACATAGCAGAATTGTTTAAGACCTTAGATCATCAATATCAATATATCAGTGAAATTTGTTGAAATCAGTGAACGTTTACCATCCCTGTATTCCATATTTCTCGCATTTTCATCCCAGGGAGTGGCATATGGCTGGCACGATAGGGGTTGCGGGCCGAGGGGGTGGTCATGGGAGTACGAATGCGGCCGGGCAATAGAGAGTAAAGAGGTGTGCTTTTAACGAACCTGAATTGGGTGAACTTTAAAACCCGTGGATGACAAAGGCGGATTCACATATACGCATTTCTCTCTCATACTGCAGAATCTCTCTGCAGTTTTGCTATCTGAAAATGGTGAATTTCCACGCGTACTGCACGTAACCACCGGTACACGTAGCTACCGTAGTACGTAGTCTATACGGACATACGTGCCAGGTACGTTACATGCGGAAACGTAACGGCACGGTTCCATATCGATTTCCCCTTCTATTTTACCGAGGAACCCAGCTCAGACCTGTAATCTCGATCGGCACGATAATCGGACGGCCGATGTGGTCGCGGATTCTATTCCGCACGAAGAACCGGAAGGAACCTGGCGCCATATAGTGGCATTCAATTGACTCAATGAAAATGGTAACATAGGAATGCACATTCTTACTACTTGGAATGCGTTAAATCTGCGCGAGATGCTCATCCTTCATTCGACTGTCAAATTCTATCCATCGTGTAGCAACGACGCTGGATTTCAATCGTTTTTGCATGGCGTCGCGACGCATAGCGTCGTGATATCCTTGGATCCTCGGTTTCGTGTGGTGTAATTCAATGAGGATCACGTATGGGCTATAGCGAGCGTTAACGCGACGGAATGCAATTGAAAGGTTACACGATCCCAGCAATTCTCGCCGCGACACAAAAGCCTTGGCTGCAGGACAAAAAGCATAACTGCACTTTCGAAAGGATCTCCCATAGCGCATCATCCACTTCTCCACTTCCACTTCTGAAAATAGTGAAACGACGCCCACCGAGACGTCGGGGCCCTTTATTCTTTTTCTTCTTTTACTTAGCTTTGGAGCTCTTCTCTTATTTCTGTACTCCTTTGCCCACCTGCTGCTACCAGCGTATACTTCGACTTTACTCCCTTATTGCTCCCTTAGTTCTATACCCCCTCACCCCCATTTCTTATCCCGCGAGCTATACTCCACATCCCTTTACGTTACGTCTAATTATCCGGGTAATCGAGTGAGATAGCGAGTACCTCGTTCTTTGCTTTAAGTTACGTTTTCGTATAATCTGCATACAGTCAGGAATACACGGGAGGAAATATCCTCTGGGGCTGAAATCGCTGCTTTATAGGAATAAAAGTTAAATATTTACTTTACTCCGTAACATTCACGCGATAGCGTACTGCTGGAAGAAAATTGTTATAGGTTATGATCTCGTGATAAAGTATCTAGAAATTCATTTAAATCTATCAATAATCTATGGACTCTTTATTCTGCCATTAGAGAAGCACGAGAGCATGGAGTTCCGTGAACTCTTACGCAATAAGAGGTGGTGGAAGGAAAGTTAGGAAAATGGCTTCCGATGTGGATATAGGAAATTCAAGAGCGAACGATGAGCCGGGATTGAAGACGGCGTGACCGGTTTTCCTCGTAGCTTCTTTAATCTGAGAAAAAGTTTATAGTAACGTCAACGTCTAGGTTCACGTCGAGCAGAAGGGAAAGTCTGAAGCCGAGAAAGTATGGTTCGAGTTCCTATGGCATACGCGATACAAGTATATATAAGAGTCAGTCTGGCAGTTATTATTAGGGTTAGGTTAGGTTAGCTTGTTCTAACTCGAGTGCGACGATAGCTCGTCGTACCGACGTACTGAGAAATGGACGGAGGGTGTTAAACGGAGCTATTACCCCTGCCGCCTCCGTTATTGCTCATTTATCGGCGAGCAAGCTCGGGAAACTATTGTCAGCTTACAAGGAGCGACACCCAGGCGATTCCGGATCCTTAGGGAGTTCAGTTGGGAACCAGGAACTCGCAACTCTCGATAACTTCCACGAGCAGGATCAACGATACTCGAGGCGGGCGCAGGTTATCGAAACTTTCCCAGGCGACGCTACAGCATCCCACCCTCCGGGTACATCGTCCGACGAGAGTTCACCATTATTTTGCCTAATGCTACACTGCCGCGCTAGTAGCATTCCAATCAATTTCTAACAATTCCAACGTTACGATTGCGTGAGAGCTTTGGCATAACGATAAGCCTTTGAATACGCATTATTTGGGACGTCGTGTTCACCGACGCCATTGAACCGATACACATGTATCCTGATATCGATAATCCTCGGGTGATAAAGGGAAATCAATTTCGAGGAATACTGTCTGATAGAAGAAAAAAAAATCATTGGAATAGATAAGCCGAAGGGGGTCTCTGGTACGTCGCGACGCTGTCGCTCTCCTCCGACGCTTGCACCCCTATACTCATAGTTGCTTGCAGGCATCGGGTAACAGCGAGACGCACACGCAAGTTTTCGCACACGCGAGCGCGTAAATAGGAAAATAAGTAGTGGCGATAATTAACGAATATGCTAAGCGAGGGAATAGAGAGGGATCTATAATTAGTCCTTGGCTCGACGCGATACACACTTACTTTAATTATTCAGGCCTAGTTCTTTATGACGCCACGCCAGTTTTAAATTAATTTTAGAATTACGTGACTGCAAGGAGGTTGCATCCATTAACTCCTTCGAGTCCTGCGACTGGTGTTTTAGTGCTTTTTTTTCACAACCGGAAGTCAACGAGCAACGACAGTAAACTCCTCACGTACGATCTCTATCTCGTATCGTTTTTACGTCACTTTCGGATATGAAAGATTCTTTGGATATCGGAGATATACCAGGTATAGACAAGATACAACCTATTCCTTGCCGGCCGACAATACCAGTTAGGAGGAAGGGATGCTTCCGTGTAATACGAGGTGAGACGGCCCCTCATTTTTCAAGGGCCTGTCTCTAGCTCTTCTTCTGGCCCATCAATTCGCCCTGATCTCTCAATCAGTCAACGCCCTCAGTTTCCTTCGCTTACGAAATAATATAAGAAAATTGCGATACGCGTCTGCCTTCTGCTCCGCAAGGTCACTTTTGCCACCGTATGCTATCCGTTACTACCCCTTTTTCACCCCTAACTTCCCCATTAGCACTGGTATCGTAGTAAACACTTTTTTATCTATCCACCACTTACGTACAACACGCTGGACCAGTTTTCGAATCACTCGATACTACTCCGCCTAGTCCTCACGGATGAAGGGATCTCTCTAACGCCAGGGAACTTCGGCTTTTCTCATCCCCGTGAACTTTGTCCCAAGTTGTAAGGAAGGTCAAGCTCTTATGGGTCATATGAAAATTGGAGGGGTTCGTATATATAGGTACTCATTGGTGGGATATGGTGCGTGCTATTAAGGCCGGATGTAATTGCGCGTAAATAAAGTATCTTCCTATCTTCGTCATTCTTTGACCAGCGATTCACAGGCTAGGATTATTCCGCGAAACGTCTCGTTTTCGCGAAATTTTGTGGATTAGATTTTGCATTGCTGTTCGGAGTTTGTTGGATGCTGTACAGCGAATTTGCCATTTGCCATTTGCCAGTGTCTACGGACTATCCGGACTCGGACTACTTTAACTGATGGAGAAAGGGTTGACTTTCAAATGTTTCTCTGGGTCATGAGGGGGTCGGTTTTATTCCTGTGCCAAAGTGGTAGGGAACTATATAGAGTGTAGTGTCGCGTGAAAAATGAGGTCGACAGCAGGAAAATGGTAGGGAATACTGTGTACGTTAATGATAACTGATTCGATTGGAAGGCTAATCGAAATGCATGCGAGTTTTAACAATAAACTCATTAATGTTAATGCTACGTTAACAACGCAAGGGACTAATTTGGTGGTGCAAACAAAAGCGCGACCGAACGCCGAGTGCGCCCGCTCGCAATGATTATCGGAGATATTTAATTAATTAACACGTCCAGTGCTCCGAGACTAATATATGATACCATGACGTCGACGATATTACAATGCATTCATCTCGTATTTATGGTGAATGGACATCGACGTGAAACAGGAGGCTAGATTCGGGTCGAGGCATCCGACAGATGGGGTGATAGCGGCGAGAGAGGGAGAGGATTGGAAAAGAGTGGGAGAAAGGGAGAGACAAGTGTAATTCCAATTTCACGCACTAATCAGCCATTGCGATTAATTGCTTTAATCCTGTCGATAATTTGTTCGAATAATTAACTGCATTTTGCCAGAGTCAGGACTTTCCTATAAAAGCAAAAGTAACGCTTTTACAGTCCCTTCTTCGGAATTCACAAACATCCTACGAAATGGTTTGTTTTATCCATTGTTTCTTGTGCCCACTGGAATCGTCATAAATCATCCGATCTATAGATCCATAAATTATTCCACAAGAAATAGCTATCGATCGGGACTACGGGATAGGTCAGGGACCACAGCAAACATGTATACACGTGTCCAAGATGGGAATTTCCGTCCATTTTTATACATTACCATGCATTTCCATGCATTCTTAATGGTCCATGGTCCAGAATCCCGAGTCTGGATTGAAGTAAAGTCCAGGACAGGTAGGGTGGAGGAAGGACCGTTGAGTAGGAAGAAAAGTTAACTGCTAACCGGTAAGAAGCGTCTCGACGCTCCTAGCAACATCTAGCAGGGTTGACGGATCTTTAATTAAGGTTAGAGATCGGAATGCCGAGATGCGATCCTAAGAACAGATAGATTACGAGACCTCGTCGTAATTCCCATTGTTTTCTCTACGTTGCTCCATACCCGGGATGCTGGGTACTTTGTGATTTCCGGCTCATTCCAATTTGAGTCTCCTCTTCTTCTTGAGCGCCATACCTCCCCTCTCTCTCGCTCTTTAGGCCTTTTGCCATCATCACCTATGTTCTTCCTCACACTCACTGACTCACTCCTGACCCTTGCCTCCTACTTACCCTCCTCTTTATCCGACCCTTTCCCTATGAGGTAACCAGCGACCAACAGCCACCCTTTGTTTGACGGCGATTAACGAGCTTTAGTTCAGATTTCATCCGAGAGGGTAGTAATACGCGCGCGGAACCGAATCGTCGTATTTCATAGTAGAGAGAGAGAGAGAGAGAGGGAGAAAGGGAGGGAGAAGTAAAGTAAGCAGAGCGTATAGAAGAGGATAGAAGAAAGAGACGAGGATGCCGGGATAACGACAAGACAACAGTGAACTCGGAATAGAAGACGGTACGTGTCTCCTTTTGAAAAGAAAACTCGGAAAAGGACGTGAGTACGTTTCATATATGAATTAAGGAGATCGCAGTTTGCTAGACACGTGTGCACGTGAGAATAAGAAAGCGTGACGATGGAAAGAAGGAACGGAGGGCGATGAGAAATAAATAAAGAAAGAAAGTGGGCAGGAGAAAAGGTCAAAAGTTTCACCGTTCTTTCAGCAACGCAGCGACTGTACTCCCATTTGTTTCTACTTATGCCGCCGCAACGAGCTGGCGTAGCGTGGCGCGAGCATTAAGGGGAATGTGTTGATACCGAAATTGCTTCATTAAGATTATATTGTCGTGCGGTCGCTGGCCACCCGGCCAGTCTGCAGGCTTGCCCCCATGCTGGAGGTAGTCGACGCGTTACTTTACTAACGGCCGCTTCATAGAAACGAAAGCCCGCGTAACGGCTAGCTTGGCTACGTGTACCGAGGAAAGAATACTGCGAGTTTCCATTGGTCGTACTGGCTGCAGTTATGTGGCATACATACGGAAAGTATGCTTAAGGTGGGTACACATGGTATAGTATTTTAGCATAACGGATAGATGACCTTTTGATCCTGATCGAGATGGTATACCAATGAGAAAAGCCGATTATTTTTCCAAAGTAATAACCATCCTACAATAAATAATAGTAAAGTGGTCGCCTCGTCCTTCTCTAGGCTCATTCTTGGTCGCAGCATGTGAAGACTCATACCTGCAGCCACCACTAGGTGGCGCCAGGCGTGATTTGTCGCGGTGGATATGAGGACGGCGAGTGCCCCTCCGGACGCAATATTATTTTAAACGATGATATAGGAGGGGCGCGTGGTGCCGCAGAAACCGCGATTCTGCAGCCCGACTCTCTTCGCGAAATGAAAATCGCGAAACACACGACGACCCCCTATTCTCTACTTCTCTCGCACTTCTTTCTCCTCTTTCTCCCATTGCCGTCTGTCTCGACGCCCTTGCACCGAATTCCATCCGCGTCCTTCGAAACGAGCGCAGCGTGCGCCCGCAGCTTCCATTTAGATAGCTACCATGTTGGATTTTCTCAATGCTCCTTCTCGGTTATTCCTTCTGTTCCATCCGTTCCTTCCATTCCTTCTGGTCTAGCGTAACTACATTTTCAGTCGACTTTTTTCTCGTCCCCGTAGTCTTGGCTTCTCTAGTCTTTCGCAAACGTGCACCTCCGGCACTCTCGGCGGGCAATCTTTTTTGGAAATATCGCTCGACTCCAAATTATCGGCTTGGCTTGGATTCAAGATTCAAGGTAGATGTATTATTAAGAGGCTGCGCTTGGCCGAGAAGCAGGAGCATAACTTTGAGAAAGAAGAGCGGCGGCAGGGCTGCTGAGTTCCGTACCTTATTTGGCCGTGGCGGGATTTCCTTCTCTTCGAAGAGTGGGGAAGGGTTAGCCTGCGGTAGCGGGGATGCTCCTTGGGATCCTTTCCAAATTGGGCCACGGGTTAACAAGCCCAGTCTGCAATTAGCAATCGAATTTAATTGCAAGTGATGCTCGATGGTATTTGAACTTTCAATTATGGCATCGATAATTATGAGATCAGAATCAAGATCTCTCGATTTAAACCCCTAACTGAATCAGCTTTGTTTTGTCTCTAATGGAAAATGATATTCGATTGAATATTTTTTATTATCTTCATATCCCGCGTCTTGTTTTTCTCTTCAATTCTTGGTAGCAATGAAACATTTTCGTTTCCTATAATAATCCCACTATCCTCCCTATATAGATCCTTTCCATCCCTTAGCCAGTCGTTCTAGCGTAGTAAAAAGGTGGATGCTGTGCAGAGTGTATATAGGGAGCCGTAGGAAATCTCAGCAGAACCCTGATAGAAAGTCAATTTAGCGTGATTTGAAGTAAGTCACGCGCGCGGCGCTCATCTGGCGGCTTCCGGTTAAGACTTCCGCCCGGCGGGAAGCCAGTTCGGTCAGTTTGTTACTGCGGATGAAGGGATAGGAAGCAGGCTAGGCTCATTTTCGGTGTAGCATGGGGATGTATAAAGAGGGATGCTGGATAGATAAAGTTAGTAGCCCGTAGGTTTCGGACTGGCTACGTCCAAATGTCTATTATAGGAATCTTACGGAGGCTTCGCGTTCCATTTTCTCTTCGTTGGATATATCAGGGGGACATTTCTCTCGGTTTTCTCTTTCGCTGGATAATTTTTCTATTTTCTCCTTTTTCCTTTGCCTACAGCAGTTCCGAAGCGTCGGCTGAAGCGTCGCTCGTTCGCATGGAGCATCCCTTGTCTCCAGAGCTTGGTCTTTCTTTAATAATTGCTTCGCTAATACCAGGTCCGGCAGTTAGCCACATAAGAAAAAAAATCTCTCTTAGTTGTTCCTTCCATTCTTCCTCTTCCTCCAAACCAGACTGCACTATATGACTTTTCCAGCAGCACCAGCACTACCAGCTGGTCCTCCAGCTCCTACAGTTTCAGTTCCAGTTCGAATTCTCACGGCTGTTCTCCTAGTCTGGATGAAGAGTTGACTTCTCTCTGACTCCATTCTACTCTCGGTGCTCCCAACCTTGGACTCGGTATTACGCAAAATTACGAAATTAAGCCACGAGCATCGACGGGCTGAAACGCAAAATGCGTCGAGAGAATCATATAAAATTTACAGTTTGCGCAATAGCTCTACTTTCAAAAATTATCCAATCCCCTCCGACTGGCTCTCCTCCATTTTCCTAATCGAAAGTGACATCCTTTCGACTGGTTTTCAGGTAATTGTCAAACACTCCAAGAATCTCCAAAATTTATATTTCTACAAACGAACTAGAAAATTATCAAAGGCCGAAGAGTAAGAGTAAATAATAACTATACGTATAGGTAGTTCTGGCAAAGAGAATCCGACGAAGAAGAGTTTCAAGAAGGGATGAAACTCCGCAATGTAACGTGAGATCGATACTCAAAAAATAGAGGATTCACAGTTCAAATATGCAGGCTAATTATTATCCGTAAAACAAACAAACAGTTAGCCGCTACCGACGCCCGACGTCGCTGTCACCGGCGACGAATCGCATAGAGTTTTATGCTGGTCCGATAAATATGAGGGTTGCCCCAATCTCTCTATAGTATATCTATATATCTATCTGTCTATATGTATATCTATATACGCATATGTGGATGTCGCTTATATCGTGCACTGGTTCTATCTATGTTTTATACATGATGCACGTATTGGCGCATGCAGAGCTTCCAATGTTTGACTAGCTGAAGCTTTTGATTTATATATGCGTCCAATAAAGTACAGGCTTAGCTTTAATGCTCCGACGCCGCGCTGTATATATCTGCGGAACAATATGTAACCTGTAACCCTGGGCTGCTTACCGAGTTACGAAGGGAATATTCCTGAAAAATGAGCCCTTTTCCTATATTGTCATGTATACAGTTACCATTCAGACGGCATTCAGTCACTATCCAAAGATATGCCCCTTGCCCTTGTCAATACTGTTACACATCCCTTTAGTTATCGAGTTGCATCTGCTAGCGGAAATCGCAGTTTTCACTGCATCTTCCCTTTTACGGAATATTCCAAGGAATGGCCAAATCCATCACTAGAGAGCATCCTTATTTCCGTTTTTCAATACTTACCTTTTTATCACTATCAGGAAATGTGGGTTTTGAATATGGTTATCTTCTTCGTTTCTTAATTCTCAAGCAGATTTTGGCGTTTTTTTATGCGTACAGAATGAATATTCAAACGAGCAGAGTGCATACGAAGAGAATTGTATAGACAGTGGAAAAAGGCGTTATAGGTTGGACATAAGTAGAATGAGTGAAGAAATGATCAGACCGGCTATTTATTGAAGAGTCGTTCGAATCCTCTGAAGGCACGATTGATTCCTGGGACTAGAGAAGCACGTGAGTTAAATTTCTATTATTTTGGGACTGTTTTATATTTTTCCGATTCCTCTTTTTTTTTTACAAGGAAACAGTGAGAAAATCATATTTTTCATTCGTCACGTTACGTTTTGATTTTCTCTACGTTCAATTAATATCGACTGTAATATCTCATTAGAGTGTTAGCAGCTGATTGATAAGATCGTACTTATTCTCCACAGGGTTTTCGAGGTACGCGATAAGAATGCACAAATGTTAGTTAACGACGTGTAACAACTATTGCCGTAGAGGAGATGTATAAAAAATAAAAAAAATATTAACAGTAGGTAGACTTAGTGCGAAAGTGGATGAATCGATCGATCAACATGTGGATAGACTGCACTTCCAGTCTGGATAGTTCCGGATAGAATCTAACGGGTAGACTAGTAAAGGAAAGGCAGCGAGGAAACATTGAGTACATAGTAGGGAAACTGATAGGACGACAAGGGATAGGGCGGAAGTATCGGAGGAGGTGGAAGAAAAGAAGGTGGGTGTGTACGATGGCGTAATGAAGGTAGCTTCGAGAGAGATCGTCGGAATATCGCGGAAGCTGAATGGAAAAGTGATGAAATATAAATATGGTACCCTGGGGAAAACTCTCCCTCCTGGACTCCAACCCCGAGTATCCCGAGTGCTCCCTCTCGCCCGTACCCTTCGCCGTTTCACATCTCCATCCAACCATATTAGCCGATATCCTGTTCAATAAAGCTTTCTACATGCGCACAAATACTACCTTGGTCCGAGCGGCGATGTAAAATAAAACGTAATAGAAGCTTCCACAATGCAAAAAAGGCAACGCGGAAAAAAAATGTCGCGTATCACCTGTTATTTTCGAGTTTAATATCCGGTTGAAAACGTCAGGCTTTCTTTCTCCCGTGACAATCCTTATCATCCCCCTTGTAACAGTGAGACTTGATTTTTTTCGTTAAAAATTTCACCTATGATTTCGACGATAGGTATTTCAATAGGTATCTGTCGAGTTTGTAAGAGGGTGTGTATGATTTTGTTAAATTTATTATAGAGGAGTTGAAGGGAGGGGGAGAGGGGTCGGCATTGTCGTTGTACATCCTGTTTAGTATAGGAGGATAAACTTTTGATTAGGGCTGAAGCAGGCTTCGGAGGGCGGGTGAAAAAGAGGGAAGGGATGTGTACGGATATAAGGGATGTTTAGACCTGGATTGTTAGGACTGTATATACGTAGTATATGGTACGTGGCGAAATGTGCTTTGCTGGAAACGGTTGCCGAACGATCTCCCTTGGGAGATTTCGCGGACGTACGTCGGTGAGTGGGTAGAGGGCGTCGCGACGCTCGTACGAGCAGCATATAATAATAAATGAAACGGCCGTACCCCATTCTCGGGCTCGATCGTGTTAGCTGCGTGTATGTCCGGATCGCACAGAAGGAAAAGGAAGTGGAGGAGGAGAAGGAGGAGGAGGAGGAGGAGGAGGAGAGACGAGGTGGTAAGAGGAGGACGGGGATGATGCCTGGTCGTAAAGACTTCATTAGGGATGGTTAGCCTAATGGACACGGATAAGGGTTGTCGGCATATCGCATCGAGTTATAACATCGTGGTGGTGCGTAACGCGTGACGCTACGCATCCCTTGAGTAGAGGCGTAACTCACCCTCTATCCTGGGATACTATTCAGAATTCAATGTTCCAGCAGGGTGTATTGCTTAAGGGATCGTCCCTTGGATCGTCTTGTAGGTTAAAGGGCAGGATGCTTTTCTCAAAAATGACTCCTGATGGGATTTACTAATTTCTCCCGTGAAATTAGCTAGGAATACGAAGCTGGGTTAGAGGTTTTCTCTCCATAGTCATTAGAATAATTAATTTTAATGTAGCGGAAAGCCAGTCATACGGGATACACCCCAGGATAATCCTGTTTGAACTTAGCCGCGGCGTCCTGAAAATAAAATGGCCGCTCCAATTTAAAAGAATGAATATACAGATAGATAGTGCTCCCTTAACATCTGGCATTGTTCTTCTCAATGCTCGATTCTCTTATTCTTCCAAATCCGCATTATTTTCGTTATTTTTGTTATACTTATACGTATATCTAAATTCCATGGGTATGCGACTAGGGGAGGAGTGTTATTCCGTTTCATACGTGTAAGGGTGAAGTAGGGTGCACTGAGGTTAAAGGTCTCTAAGCGTGGACGCCCTGCGGGCACTATCGTGCCTCGTATGCTCGTATCCTCGTATCCTCATACGTAGGAACATTCGTTATCCTGAAAAGCACGTGGCCTTTGCTCTCTGGGTTATACGGGAGTTTCCACGTGGCGAATGTCATTCGCAGGCAAACGCTTTCAAAAATTATATCTTTGCTGTTGCCTCTTTGAGAAGAGGAATACGCTTGTTGGGGGAGCGAGGGAGAAGGGGACGGATGAAAAAAAAAGAAATAAAAAACGGCAGACAAGAGAAATAAGAGAGGGACAGAAGGTAAGCGAGTCTCTTGTGTATTCCGTAACGGGCCCCGGGGCCTTTTTTACTACTCTCTCTTTAAAAGGCTGAATACTTTTTCGACTTTGTCGAAAAGCGATTTTCCAGTAACTCTCGAGTATCCGTGTCTGCTTGAAAGTTCCTGTATGGTATTTTCTGGGGGAAATTATAATATTCTGATAAAACAGAAGTCCCTCGGAGAATAACAGAGCACGGCCAAGGGAAAAGTAGTAGGGTTGGCGGGGGTGGGAGGGAGACTCGAGTCAGGAATGATGAGTGAGGAGTGAGGACTAAGTTACAAGGCCCGAGCCATGTACCTTCTTAACGAGTAGTCAGCAAGAGAAGAAGAAGAAGAAGAAGAAGAAGGGGAGGAGGAGGAAGATAGACGAAGAAGAATTCTTCTTAAGAAGAGGGGTCGGCCATTCCCGAGACGAAGAACAACTCCTGGAGAAACTCAGATTAAAATGAAACATTTCGAAAACTCTCGCGTGTTTGCTCGGCCAATATTTAATCGTCATTCGAGCTTGTATTGTCTTGCTCAGTTCAGGGTGCAACGAATTCACCCCTTACCTCCATCAACTTTCGATACGTACATTTCTCCACGAACCAATAATTTCACGGCTCCGTAAACTCTGCCCTTAATAAAAGTTAAGATATTCCAAAATTCATGGGACCTATTAAGATTTTTCTTAGTCCCATGAGAGAAAGGGGTGAAAAGGTTCTGGAATTTCTTTCTCCGGAGAAGTTAAACGTCGCGATATCCTTGCAACATCCTCTTTGGCTTATACAGTGGAGGGAGGATTTTACAGGAGTATTAGGTCGCTGTAGTGGAGGTCGGGTGGGAGGTGTGTATGTGCAAGGGTTGGAGAGTAGGTGAGTAGGTGAATAGGTAGCTGGGCAAAGAGAGAAGAAAGGGGGTAGGAAGTTGCCATTGAATATTCATGGGAAAATAAAAGGCGTCCGGTTCGTGGAGGGTCTGCGAGACGGAGGGTGGAAACGTAGGGTGGAAGGTGGAGGGTGGCTCCACAGCTGTTGAGTGCTGGCTATGATCGAACGAGACTTAAAAGCCAACAGATCTGTCTCTGACTCATTATACGCTTAATTATAAACGATGACCGACTGGTAGCTGACAGCACCCCTGAAGAAATATGACTCGACTTAATAAAGCAAGGAGCGGAGGGGTTAACGAAATACCGACAAACCCTTTGACGATCGGTATCTCTTTTTCTCTCAAACGATTTCAGAGAGGGGCGAGAGAGGGAGAGAGAGAGAGAAACGAGGGGGAGCGAAGGTGAATATAAAAAGGATTGGAGCTTTGGAGAAAAATGTCAGCATATACGAGCAGAGGGGCGAAGAAGGGTGAGGAGGGGTGGATCACATTGAAATTCACTTTTGACTCGTTATTGTTTGTGGTTAAACTGAACAATGCCGCCTTGAATCTCTTCTGATCTTCGTCAACCCCAACCAGATCCCAGGAACAATACACGTCAAAGTCCAATTATGGAAAAAATATTCAAAATGAAAAAAAGTCCCATGGACGTGTAGACGTTCGCGGCGTGGGGTCTCCATCAACCTGAAATTCATAATGTTCATTGGACGATATGAGATGCCAGGTATGAGATATATATATATAAAGAGAGAGAATAAGGGTGTCTAATCTGTCCTTCATTTCTCTTCCTGAAACTTTTGGAAATAACTTGCCAGGTGATTTGCTTGACTGTTTGATTTCTTAATCTCTTGATTCCCTAGCTGCTTCACCCTGAATTCGCTTCCCTACGACTTCAATTGGCTTCCAGGCTTTCCTAGGTCCTTTGCATGTTTACGCTCCTGAAAGTTCATCTCAGTCACGTACGTCAAAGGTCAATCATCCCCTTAGTCAAGTGTGGATTTCCTGTCTCGTGCACCCTCGATCCTTCGAATCCCTCGAAGGGCTAATCGTAGTTTTATTCAAGTAAGGGTAAACTCGACACAGTTCAGTCGAGTCGAGTCGAAAAGCTGTTTTCGTGATCCAGCGTTATTAAAGGGTTGCGTTTCCTTTTTGCGTTTCTAAATAGTTATACGGTCGACTCGTCGCTTTTCGAAACTTGGACAGTTTTTAATTCGCCGGCCGTCAGGCGACTCGCGAATGGCCGAGTGGAGGCAGAGTATAAAATATGGACGTTGATGCATCACGCGAAAACTGTCGGCAACTCTGCGAATCAAGGTATCATCTTTTTCTATCTTCTTTTTTTCCCCCCTTCATCCTCAGCCTCATTTTATACCACCAGTAATCGCTACTATTCGGCGTCTATCTTGAACGTTTCACAGGAAACCCGAATTTTCGTCAAATCCTTGAAAAAAAAAGTACGTGTAACGAGATACTGACTGGTTATTTATTTGAAAAACCGAAGCTTCGCGAATTACTCTGATAGAAGATATGTTTTTTAACGTAGAGACGATGGGCGATTTTAATTACGGGAATTATATACATATCCACGAGTTAACCATGTTCTCTACGATTTATCAAAGTGTACGTATTTTATTTTATTTTTAATAGAAGTATCACTAGAAAAAAAAGAAACAGAAAATGTTCTCCTAGTATTTTGTGGCCCAGAAATTTCATGATCCTCAAAGTCTGAGTCTCGTTCAGAAATTTTTTTTTCGATTTAACCCTGGACTCTCGCTAGTCGACACCGACACCATGTACTGGGCTTTCCTTTAATTACCGAGACCATTTCTAAATTGGCCGTAATTCTCCAGGGGCTTCGAGACGTTTGCTTTGTATTCCATGTAGCTGTCCGACTGGCAACGTTAACTGGAAATCCAATGGCAGCGATTTATCTATCGACCTGCTTTTGAGAGGACGCCTTTTCTATACTAAAACCCACGTACAATATATATATATATATAGATACACAAATAGATATATGCTATATGCATAAATAGTTGTTCACTTTTATTATCCCAGCATCCGTATTGTTTTCACTCTTCTCGTTTTACCCTCTTTCTATTTTTCTTTTTATTTTGACTAACAAGAAACATCCAATCCTGCATCTTTACCATCTTTACTATCTTATCTTAAGGTCTTCCTTTGGACAGGACCATGTCGAGCCATGCAGGCTGCCAAGAGAATAAGGGAATTTCTGAAATTGAAGTCAAGATTAAAGCGAACCACGGGTGAGTGAATCAATCCACGAGGGCTTCTCCCTCGGGCACAACGAGTAACGCGAGGGTGTTCAACCTTTATGTGGTGTAGATGGTGAACGTTCAACATTGAACACAGAAGGATCTCTCTTGAGGGTAGAACGAGTAAAGGATATTCACATATTTCGCTCTAAAAGAAACTTATTCGATGCTATCGTCCTTGTCTTTCCTGCTGTACGATTTTCGTCTAGAGACAATCACTTGTTTTCAATGATTCCATGATTTTTCATCAAGAAGTAAAGCCACGATAAACGCTCTCGTGACAATGGGTTTTCTCTCCTTCAAAATCTGTGTCACAATAAATGTACGTTTTATCCTTCTTTTTTTTTCATTCTCTCTTGTTTCCTTACCACTCGGCTGTTATACGTTCATTTCTTTCCTGCTTCCTGTGAAATCAGCCATTCCGAGACACGTTGACGCGAGACAGAGTAAAATTCTCAATGGATTAGACTTATAAAATGTCGGAGATTACTTCTGTGACTTTTCGATTTGCTTCGTTTGAAATTAAATTTCTCGCTGATGCTGTAACCCATGAAAGAGGCAAATCGTGAGACAAGAGAAAGGACGAGGGAAGGACATGAGTGCGATATTCTGTTTTTCTTAAGGGTATCACTGAGGGTAGGATTGGACAGGGTGAAAGTGAGAGAATACATAGGGAGTAAAGAACAGAATAGAATATCGGTTTCCTGAAGTCCGAGTGACGTGACATTTGGTTGGATGTTCTGTTTGATGTTGGTTCTGCAAGCCCTGCAGCCCCAACAAGCTTAGCAGCAATGCCCATCTTCTCGATCTCGTCTCCTGTGCATCCCCTGTATATCCTGTGTCTCCCCTTTTATTTACTCAGATCGCAGATCGCGTGGAAGTAAACTAAGGAAAAGAGCTTTCTGCCGAAGATCCAAGAGTATGGAAAGCACATAGGTATATCGCTGGTACATAAATAGACGTGTACTTGACGTATCGGAACGTCCGGAATAACCGGAAGTCGTAAGCAGTGTTTTCAGTTTGTTCCTCTGGAATTTCTCAAATATATCAGCCACACGCAAACGTCACCCTTATTTCAATATCAGAATCTTTAAAGCATACAATCTTTTTCTATATCTCATATTCCACCTCTATCTATAGTTGCTACTAGCATATTCATATGTCCTTGTACGTATACTATGTACTGTAGTATATACCTTTGTGTTTCCAGGACATACCCACTAGTATCTAGACTCTGTACTTTTCTCTCTAGCGTCGTCCGTACCGACGTCCTGCCGCCGTCCCAACGGGAGACCATGCCCGAGTCTACTTGTATTTGCGCAACTTTTTAAATTTCCGGTCGCGGATTGGCTTCGTCTTCGTCTTTTCTTTTTTTCTTTATCCAACCTTCGCCCTTTCTTTCTTCTTTCTCTCTCTTGTTCCCGGAACAATAATAGAGGCGCAAGCTCGAGCGTCCCACGCGATCGCTTTACCATTTCGATACTGGGAGGCACCTCGTGACTGGGAAGGTATAGTCTGCAGATCGATTTAAATAATAATTCGGAAAAGTGGTAAAAAAAAGTCTACTCCTGGCTTATTGATAATCTATGCCTCATAGCTCTTTGGTATATTACCTTTATGGCGAAGCTCTCTTCCTGTGATTTACAATTCTGGAATTGTAAATAAGATTGTCTTGCAAATTTATGTAAGTAGAGCGATCTTCTAGGGACAAGATGGCCGGATAACGTTAGCTTGCTAGATCACCTGGGAAATAATGAAAATAATTTGGATACGAAAAACAGAAGTTCGTGGGTATACTAGAATTAAAAAAGGAAAAGAGAGAGCAAGAGAGAGTGAGCCAGAGAGAGAGAGAGAGTCCTGCTCAGCAGGGCTTTTCACAGTCGTGTTCTATGCTAATCCCAGAACGTTACGCCGCGCATAAAACATAAAACTCACTCTCCTTCGTGTTTATAATACGAAAACGCATAAGAATATCCGGCCGGAATGCAAATCTTAAGAGTAGTCACCTCTCCAGGGCAATTACGTATCCGTGATAACTAAATAATATTCATACTTCGTTGGCGAGTCTCTTGCTGCATATACGTAAAAAGTGAACACGCCGCGTCTCCCGACTTTTGATGCTCCCAACCCTCGACGGTGCTGCTCGAAAAAATATCCCCCCTTTTAATTCATAATATCCATCAGGATAATCCCAAGAAACGATACGAAATTTTCAGAATACCCGAAGCATGTTCAAAGTAAAATTAATTTAGAGAGGGCTCATCGCATCCCTCAAAAGACTGGAGCGAATGGTTATAAACAGAACTGGGAATAAGGAAGGGGGGCGAACGTTGGAATGCGAAAGAAGGTTAAAAAAAAAGCTGCAAATGGCGAAGAAGTCAAGGAGGCAATAAGGAGCCCCCGTGCGAAAGGTTATATCGCCATAAGAAACTCAAGCGCAATGTCTGGCACGTCTCGTTCCTCTAAATGGTAGAATGTTACGCAAAAGTCTTTCTCCTACCACCAAGACACCCCTCGTCTACTTCAGAGCCTCCCTTATTCCACGAGCGAATCCACAACTACGTTTCACGTCGGCCGTGTCGTGACGCTTTGAATTAGTAGGCATCCGATACTTTTACTTAGGATGATCTTCCCTGATGACTGCGTGAACCGACAGGATCTTGGAAGATGCTATAAGCTACGACATGGCGAGGCAAGGAGGGTGAATGATGAGATAAGAGATAAAGGTTCGAGGATGAGCTTTAACAGGATGGGGATATGAAACTGTCATGTCCTGAGAGTGCAGCCCGGGCAGTGAGATAAATATTGTGGAGGATTGCTTATAAAGGCTTTCTTCACGAAATTCGGGCGCAATGTGAACGCGTCGAAAAAAGCGCGACGGGACTCCCGCGGGAAGACGGGTTATTATATTTTCATTTCGGTAATTGGCTGCCTTCTGAAATTAATTAAATTAAAGCTAGCGCAGGTACGTACACGCGGCCATTACGTCCCTATGAGAGAGCATAAGAGAGTATCAGGGTATACGAGAGTACAAGAGTAAGGCTATGATGTGCTAATTGGGTTAAGTGCCCCACGGCAAAGCGGACAACAAATAACAACGATACAACGCACAAATGGAATAGGCGAAACTCTCTCTCTCTCGTTCTATCTTTCACTCTCTCGATCTCTCCCTCTCTCTCTCACTATTTCTTTTCTCAGATCTTTCCGAGACTATGCATCTCTCTGTTACTAGTTTTTGTTGCAGATAACCTCTTGCAACTTCTTAAGTAAAATGCTCGAGATTTCCTTCCACCCCTTGAAGGTCTTGAAAGACGATCAAACGTGACGTATGTCAAGAATTACTAGTAAGAGATACGAGGCCTGTACTGTATATATATAAAAGCATAGTTATTCCGAATAGTAAAAGAATGGCGAACGCGTAACTATTTAAAACTGTTCAAAAGTGAATTTACGCGAGCGACGTTCCTCATTGGGTTAAGTGCAGCTCGCGTCCTTAATGGAAGCTTCGATAAAAATCGCGTTAACTTAAAACCCAGTTTACTCTAAGTTAATCCGTGACAGGACAGAAGGAGGGATGGTCTGTTGGGTTAAGTTTTGTGAGCGAGAGGGGTGAAGAGGGTCGAAGAGGGGGTTGACTCGGTCCGGGCTTCTTGAACCACCTCGACTTTGTTAATACCACGACTTTGCATGGCGCGTCGCGTGCGCATCTCCCCAGCTATCGCGCTTTATTTACACAAGCGCAGACTGCTCCGCGGAATTTATCACTGTACCAACAAACCATCCGGAGTATTGTATTTAAGACTTTGTAAGCGGCGGGGATGAGGCGGGAAAGGAGGGAGAGAGAATTGCCGATGGGGCTGGCGGCGTCGCGGGTGGCGTTGCCTGAAAAGCGAAAGAGGGCAGGGAGTTGCTACAGTCTGACTGGGTAGGGGTGCGGGGATGGCTGGAAGCCGCAGGTAATTAAGAAGTCAAAACTGAAATTGCATTCCATATGCAACCTGCTGGCGCTCGTCGTCCGCGTTACGGCCGCCCTCGCAACTGGACGATATTTTATCCGGCATCTCGAAAACCCGTTCCTCAGTCCTCTGCAAATATTAACGCAGAGCAAACGCCCCGACCGGTTGCAGAAATATTATCAAAACGTTATTTTGGTAGCGCAACGAAACAACGTCGGTTTCTCTTACTGCCTTCTGCCTCCTTAACGTGCCTTGCTGCCCCCCCCCACTCCCCCACTCTGGCTTCACGCAATTTTCAAATGTCATGAATACGAATTCTTTCCACGTTGTTTATATTGTAGTACAGTCTTCCCGATCCAATTTTGATCTATAGATTTATCGATTTTTATACTTTTCCTTACCATTTTAAAGAGCATCCCCCTTTCCTTCATCGTTTTCCTGTCGGCCTTATCGTATCCCCTAGTGCTCTGCAAGAAGTTCGATAGGCGACTCGGTGAGAAATGATGCGGGACTCCTCCCTTTTCTCGTTTCTGCTTTTAGACACGCAAAACCACTTCAATTATTTCGTGAAGGCAACTCGGAATACGTCGCGTTACGTTCGAAGTGTGACCCACTCGTATCTCACGAACTGCCCCGTGTCAGAACGTTCCACTTTTCTATAGTTAAACGGCACTCACCCCCCGTCCCCCCTGTCTCCGCATATCCGCACCCTCTTGCCACTAGCTCGGCCTATACAACATCACTTTTCATCACCTTTAACCAGCACTGCCTCTGCTACCCCCTTCCACCTCCATCTACTTCCTCTGCAAAACCTTCGAGGGGGCGGGAGGGAGTACAAACTCGCATTTAATTTTTATGCAAATTGTATGCACCTACGATACCATACAAAACGTGTACGCTGCACCGGCCGAGCTACGTGACTCGTTATTTTTCTGTAGAATAATTTTTTAATGATTTTCCTAGGTTTTTTTTCCCTTCTTCCTTTTAATCTCGCGTCACGTGACCATCTGGACGCATTTGCCATCCCACTCGCAAGATCATGATCCTCCCTATCTATCCGACTCCTGGAAATTTATTATGAGTTATGATATCTAGAATCTTTTTTTTTCCAGTATTGGTATCGTCTCGGAATGAGTTATCGCCCGTAGAAAATATGTTTAATTCATTGGGTAGTAGAAGGGTGTCATGAATTTCGCGATAGCCGGGTACTTTCGGAGGGTTACTTTAGTAGCTGGCACACGAGACTCTAGGCCACGGCACCAATTAAAACATTACCGATAAAAGAGCCTTAAACGAGAAAATTATACTTCTCGACATTGCCGAGTCTATTCGTGTTTCTTCATACGTACAATACACAAATATATGTATTATATTATATAAGTACTACGTAGATAGGCAAGTGTGCATATAATACCGCGACGGCTTCGTCGCGACGTTCATATTCAAATCCCCCTTACTCCCTGCCCCCCCACCCCAAGGAACAAGTTCTTATTTAAACTTGCGACTCCGAGACTCGTTAGCGAGGCTGTTTTACACGGGCGCCGCGACGCGTCTATCGTCCGCATATCCTTGTCCACTTGGAGCATTAGTCTCTCATCCTGGACAGGGATGAAAGCTCTGTCAGCTCAGCTTTGGGAAAGCAAAGCTCCGGGTGCCCAGCTCGTGCCGTGTCAGGCTTATAAGGGATTACCGATCGCGTTCCTTCCATTTTCCTGCTGCACCGGTCCATCGCGTCTTCGTTTTCTTTTTTCTTTTTTTTCATAAAATTCTCACACGAAAGGGGTGGTCCCGAGGAATCCAAGGATCTGTAAGACTCGAGTGGTTCTGTAGTGAGAAAGGATCGTCGAGGCAGAATGCGATACTCGCGAGGATGCTGCTTCAGCCAAGTTAAACCGGATGCTAAATATTAAGGAGAAATAGGTGAGATCTTAGTGTGTCTGGGACGAGCGTCTAACTACTCCCTTACTTAAGGATGTATGAAATTGTACACCTCGGTAGGAATAGTTAATAGGACTCGACTCGACTCGGGCCGACTCGGAGTGGTGGTTTTGGTATGAGTCGCTGCTGAAGAGGGTGCCAACGCGCATTAAGGGTTCCACCAGAGCGAACTCTGGCAAAGGGGGTAGTTCCGTTAAGACCATTCTATTATACCTAGGTGTATCTATATGTATATAGAGCATCCGAGCCTTTATGACTATTTCACTCGATGAGATACACTTCTCATGAAGGAGCGACCAGCTTAAATAGAAGCTGCCTAATGTGTATTAGATCCTTCTCTCATAGCGTTCATCCGTTCTGGACCATGTTCGAGAGGAACGCTCGTGCCGATGACGTGGGATATGAGACTGAGGATTTTCGTGAGAAGATATTGCTTGTAGACTTTCCTTTATTTGGCATTATCAATAGTCGGCGTCCTTGGGGGATGTTTCTGGAAGTCGGAAGCTGAATGGACCAATTGCAGTGGTGGAAATCGATGAAAGTCTCTGAAGAACTTGGGTGGAAACGGGGTATATATCTTGGACGTTCGTAAAAAATGTTTTTCCTTTTTTATGGTCAAGGTCGTAAAATTTACTAATTACAAATGCGTTCGAGCTTTGCGAATTTTTATTCTTCCCCTGCTGCCTATGGATTTTTCCCTTGCAGCGACAGACGCATTTGACTACTTACGATTCTGCATTGTTTTAGCTTGGTTACGATCGGAACAGCTGTACACATACCTACGAGGAAAATTAAGCCGGTTGGATTAAAATAATATTCCTTGCCTTGGAGTGATGGAGGTGAAAACGTGAAACCGGGAGGGATGCTTCGCTATAGGCGGGAGGTAGGAGAGGGGGATGCGTAAGGATTCCCTGCCAAAAGTAAATGACGAAAAACGATGAAGGAGCTTAAGAGCCCAGTGGTGGTGGTGATGGTGCTAGGTGTTGCTGGTAGCAGCTAGTAGTAAAAATGAAGAAGTGAGTTTCTCGCGGAAGCGCAAGCCGCCCGTGAATCAAAATTACGGCTAAAATTCCGCGAGATTACGGTGCGCGCCCGCACCTACATTATTGACGCGCTTGATTATCTTAAGCATACTTTGCGGTGTCGGAGGCGGAAATTTTACCCACGGGAACAACGAGGACTTCTTCCCGCGGCGCTAGCTGCTAATATATTTATTAAAAACCCCTTCTACGCTTCCCTGTACTAGCTCTGTTCAACGAGTTCACCAAGAGTACGGATTCGCACCTCTGAAACTTGGCGTTTTACACCCTGCGAGCTCGAGCTTGCCATTCGATCTAGAGTCATCTGGACCACTTAGTCTGTTCCGCAGAATTTTCTTCGAGAACGTAGGGAAAATATAAAAGAAAACTGAAGATTAGCCGTGGGAGCTAACAAACAAGGAAAAATGTTCCACGTGTCGTTGAACGGGATGAAAGTGGGCCAATAGGAAGTATCGTAGCATCTAGCAGCAGAATGTAGTAAAATATTGAAAAAAATGCTCAAACAGGATTGTGACCCAAATAGCATCAGGTACAGAGTGAAGTATAGCGAAGGAATGGAGCGAGGGCTGTTTGGCGCGGAGGATCGGCACTGTATGCAAGGTGGAGGGTGGTTCGGTGGGTGGCTGACTGGATAGGTATATGGATGGCAGAAGAGAGAGAGAGAGAGAGAGAAAGATAGAGTCAGAGAGAATGGGAGAGAAATAGAGAGAGAGAGGAAGCAGTATAGAGCTTTCGCGGGAGCTTTGGTTGGCTCCGCCCCCCGCCAATAGCAGAGCACCGGGCTTTAGTTGTCTTCTGGCAAGCCGGCCAATATCAAACAACCCTGGCCGCGCAGCCTCCCAAGGTGGACCAATCGTAATTCCCAGAAAAACGCGTCCCGCTGCCCACAAAAGCTCATCTCGTCCCGACGGAAAAACGGTACCGCCGATTCCTTAGTGCATCGCCGCAGGCTGCCCGGCGCGCACGCGACTCCCTGCTCCCCTTTGCCCGATGTTTTCAGACTCTTTACTTACTTACCTACTTAGCGACTCTCCTTCCTCCTCCTTTGCTTCCCTTATTCCATTCTCTTATTTAACTCGATTCCCTTCTTCCTCCCCGTCGCCGACCTTCTCCTCACCCCCGACCCCTCATTTACGTATAGCTCCGCAGTCGTTATCCAGATGGAAGCCCAGCCTCTCGCATCTCGGAGATTCTCTTGGCAGTCTCGAAGCAGGAAAATGGCTATCTGCTAATATCGAGTAACCATTACGTAACTCGCGGTGCATAGTAGCCGCAGAGAAACCCTCAAGAAAATTGCAATGCTCGCGTAGTAGCTGATGGAGTTGGCCAACTGGAAGGAGGTTGAATGTCGCTTGGGGCGGATTTCTAGATGTAAAAGGAACGCGACCCGAACACTCGCGATAAGCATAAACAGCAGCTCAGCCATTTAACCTGTTTTAGCCATTTTGTAGTAATTTCAGTCGTGCCAACTGTTTCCAGCTGTTTTATCCGGTTGGGAATAACGGAAGAACGACTCGACAAAGAGGCAATCGGTTTAGCATCCCGATGGGACGTGTGGACCAGCATTAAGCTTAATCACGGAAGTTCATTGGCCATTAATCAGATGCTGCGAGGGCGGTACGGGGCGGGGCGTAACCCAGATCATGATTTTTCGTGTAAAACTCTCACGTACCGGGAGGAGTCCGCGACTTCGAGTAATAATGCATGCAATGCTCATAATTCTGTCCCTTTGCCCCGGTAGACCGTGTGAAATTTATGTCTGGGAATCTCCCATAAAATAGCATAAAGTTATCGGAATATGTATTCGCTTATGGGCACGTTGCTGTACGCTAGTACATGCATGTCCCTTGATCTTCCCACTTCGATTTACTCCCCGCCTCCTGCTAACCCCCCTGAATTTTACTCCTTTATCCAATATTCTCCAAACATCTGCTTTTGCCTTATTCACGAAGAAAAAATAGGGGAGACTTTTTAAAAATCTAAACCTTCCTTATCTTTCTATACCCTCTAAATCGAGTTCCCCCCTAGAAACTACACTAACATTTCGAAAAATTCTTCGGCCATATTTTCGCCTACTGGTCGTTTCGATTCCGACCACGAGGGTCGATTTGGGGTCGCAATATTTTACGCCCGGAATACAAAATTCTTTGGGTTCCATTAATATTATTTTTACGAGTGGTCACATCGTACTGGACACTGGTCACACATCTGTCCAACATTCGACCAGTCAGGTTGTAAAAATATACAGAATGTTATATATTATATATCTCATAGATAGAAATAGCAAGATGCGATTTCGAAGCGACCAGGTGAAATCGTCGATGTTATCGCAGAGGAATGTTTTTCGAGGGAAACGCAGGGAATAAAAAAAAATCATAAAAAACAACTGTTACCAGTTACACACAACAAACAGTAATAACAGGAAAATGGGGGCTATTCGGTCAGTTATACAACAACGAATCTCTATATAAGCCTGAGTGCTAGACTTTATTCCCAAGCGACATCTAAACAGCTATTAGGCTTCCATGCTTTCCTCCTATTCTGACAGTTCTCTCTCCCTCTCTCTCTCTCTCTCTCTCTCTCTCTCTCTTACCTCTCTCTCTCGACCAGGGAGCCACTGCGAGAGACAACTTGGGACACTGATTTCGCCAGTGAGTCAGAGTGCACTTAGTAGGGGGAATGCTTTTTGAAGTTTTCACCAGCATTTAAAGCTCGCATATAGCTCACCAAGGGCAGAATGAGTAACTAAGGGTTGATTAGGGTTCCTCGAAAATCCTTTAAGGCAAACCTTGTGTATTTTGCTAGTATACGCTTCTTCTACGTGTCAATTATCCTGGAGGTTGTTATAGCCAATATGTTATAGCCTGAAGGTTGTTATAGCCAGAAGGCAGAGCTTCTTGGACATAGATATAATACTTATTATTATATATTATAATAGTATTATAAACGTGGAGAATCGAGGAAACACTGACTGTGCTCCACTTATGAAAATAACGTCTCACGCGTTTACAACGGTGCTACGGTGCTACGGTCACGGAGCCTTTTCCGGGAAACATTATTTCACAGGATTCGACACTTCAGCAGATTTTAATCCGCTCGCACGCACGAGTGCGCTGAAGAATTGCCGACGCGTCATAAAACAAGATTTGTTAGTTGAAATAGCGCGAGTGGCGAATACAAAGGTATACTCCTGTTTTATTCGATATCGACGTATCGAGAGGATGCTGGGTACTATTTATTTTTCAATTGGAAAAAATCATTTTTTTAAATATGCCAATTCGTGAAGGACGTATGCCTCTGCCTGTCGATTCAATAAAAAGACGACACTCCGTGTGGAGGAAGAGGAAATGGTTAACGGATTGTCGGGAAAAGGACAATCAAAGGGCCTTGGAATAGCCGGAATACGTATCCCGACGTCAGGGCGTCATTAAAAATTCTCGTAAACGTCCAATTTCAAAAGCTTCACAGATACCCGACAGAATCGTGAAGCTTAGACTCTTCCGGCATTGAAATTGGAGGGCGGCAACTAGCGGGGTGGGAAAATACGGTAAACTCGATGGTAGCCCGTTAGGGGATCCTCTTCCACTTGTCCTGCACCTTCCTCTTGCTGTTTCATTTTCTCGTTTATTTTGTCCTTCGCATTCCTTTGTTCTTCTCCGGTGACAAAAGAGTGTAGCTTGTAAAACTAACGACGCGAATCTCTTTTTCGTACGAGTGAAGGCATCGTAGACGAAAGATCTCGAAGCATGAACGCCCAAATTACGTGGCCGTAGTGTACCATATACTTAGCTAGGAAAAGAAAATGAAAATATGCTTTCTCTCAGGACTCTCCAGAGAGTGCCGCCATCTTGGGTGTTATCTTACCGCCTTCATAGCTATGATTGTCCTCGTGGGAATAGAGATAGATTTCTTTTCTCCGGAGAACAAAGGAATCCTCTGGTGCTCCTACCAAAAAGATGACCCGTTAGATTTTCGATTCTTACGACTATAACGCAATTCTAAACTTATTCTTGAGGAATGACAAGACAGGGATTCCCCTGGTAGATGAAAATATCGATCTGCGGTGATAAGCTCAGAGTTTGAGCTTAGTTAGAGACGAAGTTTAATAATGCGCAGATATTTCACAAAGCGAGTCTGCGCTTCGGGATCTTCCTACGACTGGAATATTACCGTTTATCAAGCACGCACTCGCACAAGGGAGCAATAGAGGGAGGCATATAGAGAAGCCATTTTCCAGTGATCTCATCCATTCGCATTTAATACTTCCTTTTACCTAATGTCTTCAGAAGGCAAAGTGCTAGCAGAAGCGTAGCAAGCACAAACGCTGGAGTGAGCTTTCCATTTTTACAATAGAACAGCTATTTTCCCGTATGGGAAATTTCCATGGTAAAGTCGAGAAAGAAGCGTGGGGCGGCGAGGGGGGCCGAGGAAAAGCAAAGGGAAGCATCTGGGCAGACTTGCATGAAAGTTTAAACCGATGTTTTATGATGGCTTTTTGTTTCGCCTGTTTTATTGAGCAGCAACGGATATTCACGTCAATCTCGTTTTCTCTTCTCTTTCTCTCCTCTCACCTCCCTTCACCCTCCATCGGCACTCTCTACTCTCCACTGGAGGATAGCCTCGGCGGGGCGAGAATTTCTCGCATTTTTCATCAAACTTTCAGCGTGTTGCCGCGAAGCACGCCAAGCGACAGCGCCAAAAGGATCCTCTTCTCTCCCCCTCCGCTCTCTCCTAAGACAAAGGCTTTCCCAAAAGCTCAAACAAATCCGCTAACCAAAATAATGCATGTGTATAGTATACTCGCTGCTATTCGACGACGACGTCTTTGTATACAAAGACGTATAGGTTGACCCAAAATTCAACATCCATCCCCGTTATCCATTCTTTCGGCAAAATCATCCCCATAAACACGTACCATCCCACCGCAATGGGCTATAGAAGCTTTCATGGTGCACGTTTGCGTCGTACGTCTACCTACTGGATATTCCCATAAAACTGAACCAATGAAAAGCAAGAACCTTCCTTTCGAACCTTCCTCCAGGTATATATACAATACTTGTATATACTATACATACTATACATACTATACATATAATATACTTATTTTTTTACCTTCTGAACTCTACAGTCATCCGGTGCGTAACGCGTTTCCCTTCCTGCCGGATGTTACTCCTTCCTCCTCTTAGGAGTTCTATATAGCTATCCTGATCTCCACCTCATCCTCTTGGACTCACCGCCTCCCCCCCCCCAAAGTAAAAATCTTAACCTGCCCAGTAAACGAAGCAGGGGCGTGTGGATTGTCTGAGAGCGGTAGCGTGCTGAGACATCAGCATACCATCAGACATTACTGTGCTTAAGTGGGGCAAAGGTCTGCACGTAGCCGCCTCTGCCAAGAGTTGGTTAGGTTCGTCGGGGACCTCACGGAGGAAGGGGGGCATCCTAGATGTGCTGGGGGGTCGCCTGGTGAATGTGCGGAAGGTACTTACTGCTAGGATGTCAGAGCAGCCCCCTAGGGACTGAGGAGACCTCTTGCCTCGTGGACTCTTTCCATGTCCTCCTCATCCTCCACCTTTCTCTACCTCCAGTCCACCTTCCACTACTACTCTATAGTGGCATAGTATACAGTACTTTTAACTATAGTCAGTTCAGCTGTAGACTTCCATAATGGAGTCCATGAGGCGGCCTGCCTACATGGCTCATCGTCAGTCTATTTAATTCTCCACCTCCAAGTCAACCCTCACTTCGCTCGACTCTCTCAACATCCCCTACCTGATGAGGGTGGATCCACCCCAGTTGCGGACTAAAGTTCTAGATGTATCCTGCCGCTTGCGTTCCATTTTCGAGAATATGCTTGTCTTCATTATCACCGGAGAACGAGAACGCCATGTAAAACGCTCGAGCATCTTCTACCTTCTTGCTTCGCTAATGCTCCTAACCGCAGCGCAAGCCGAACTTTGAATTAGTTTAAAGGTGGCCAGGTATACGGGGAGGCCTCTGCCGGGAGGTTGTGGCGGAGAGAACGAAAACGTACAGTCTAAAGAGGCGCCCCAGGCTGGGATTGGCGGATTCTTGACATGCGAATTTCAACTATTCTGGTTGGATAACTTGGGAATCCCTTCCACGAGAATATTTCCCTGTGACTTCTTGAAGAAAAGGGAATAATTCTTTTTTTTTGAGCGCAGAGAATGATCTTCCTTCTATCCTCTCTGGTACGAGAGCGACAGCCAGGATGAAATCCTTGTATCCTTTCCTTCAGGAACTCGCTTAATCTGGTATTCCTCCGGGTATTTTACGGGAAAGAAAAAGGTGACTGGAGACCCCCCGAAGAGAAGATTCGGATGGCTCGTAAGGTGAATAATAGAGGCAGGAAAGAATTTTTGGTAGCATGGCCTCGAAAACGCAGCGACGCTCGTTCGTTCCGAAACTGAAAGAATGTAATTACTGGGAGGATCAAAGTGGAGAAACGGCCGGTGCTGCCGGGACGGAATTTAAATATCGACGAGAAGAATTCGTCGTTTGACGGCGCGCGAGGCGTCTGCCTTCTATTCTTCTTGTCTGCTTCTCTTATTTTCTTGTTGTACTTCTCATTCCCGTCCGTCTTTTACTTTTCACCTTTCACCTTTCATCTCCCTCTCTCATTTCCCTCAACTTCTGTCTTTCCCCTCAGCACCATCCCTGCATTCTCTTTTGTCGAATCCCTCTGGTCTCTCCTCCACTGCAGCTGCTGAAACCCCAGTATCTTTCTATGCCAGCAAAAGCTAAGGGTGTCAACGTGGATGCTAGCTAGGGGTTGGAAACTAGTGAGAACGAGACTGGCAATAGGGTTGGAAATAAGATAAAAATAGAGAAAAACAAGGGTTGCGCGACTGGCTGGCGTTAAAATGCTAAGGAAGGTGTACCAGCTGCCTTTGCTCGCTCGTCACCTCGTTGCAACAACCAAGGAAGGTGTTAAAATGCAGGAGGATCCTTGTACTCGTTGTCGTCGTTTCGGCAAACTCATGAAGCGGCTATGGAGAACGGGGGACAAGAATCCTTCTTTAGCCTGGACAAAGTACAGTCCTTATCGCATAGCCTGGCTGGCTTTATTGTAGACAGGCTCTGGCATAACGAGTGGATTAATTAAACTTCGCAGTAATAATAAAGTGTTACGGCTCCCTTACATTTCTCATTCCTTCCTTCCCTCTTACTCTCTCTCTCTCATTTCTTCATTCATTCGTCCCTCGCCGCACGAACTCTTCGTTTCCATTTTCGTCCTTCGGAATGACCTCCTCCAACCGTTTCAAAATCAAGAAGAACGACGTGAAGAGAATGCAAGGTGGAGAGCCGCCATATTTCCCCAAAGGACTCCCTGAGAATTCATTAAAGTAACTCGAACCACTGGCTCGAGCCTAAGTTCATCAGTTTTCACGCATAATTTATTATCTCGTATCCGGTGTCAGGTATAAGAACACTTATCCGTTGTCGATCTTGAGAAACAAGTCATTGTCTTCCATGCACTTTTATTTCCATTTATTTTCGCAGGATCGCACTCTAAAGGTCTAAGGCGTTTCAAAAGAAAAGGGTTCAAGGATAAAACATGCATAAAGGACGTTTATCACTTGCCGAAAGTGATGCGTGAGGCGAACGAGAGCACGAAACTCCCAGTGAAGCAGGTACCGAAGTAGCCAGACAGGCAGAGGTCAAATGTTTCGAATGTTTTACGCGACAGGCAGTCACTTCAAGGGGACATTCCAGGGCCTCAGAAGCGAACAACCCGCGTAGATGCTCCCCATGCTCCCTTCTCGTCCACGTACCTACACGTAGGCGCCTCTAGGAGGAATGCGCACCTACCTCCTAGGGGTTGTCGTCTCAACTATGGCCAAACTGTTTTCGTGGTTGAGTCTCTGGGAAAAATGTTGCCACGTGGAGATACTTTGGGAAAGACGCTACCCGACGAAGGGTTAACAGATGGGTCTTTGAAAATTCTGGACCCGATTCGCCTCCTGTCCAGGAACTTGAAAAGAGGGACGGCACTGGTACGGAAGGAAGTAGATAACAGAATAATGGAGTCACGAGAGAATCATAGCTGCTGAATTCATCTCACGTGGGAATGATCAGACGATACGTTAGTACGTAATAAAATTGAGTAACGTCTGGACCAGTGGGAAGCTGTGGAAAAAAGTCACAGTCTTACGGAAGAACAGCGAGTATATTATGTCAGATATGTTTTACGAGGTCCCAGCTTATTATTTACATAAACATGGAGGACCCCATGAGATTCATTCGAACTCCTGATATAGGAGCATTCCTTGAACATTCTTGAGAGGTGCTCTAAATATTGCTCCAGCATTGAGAATAGCTAATGCTCATCTCCATCTTATCTTTACTCCCATCAAAGGTGACCGAATGACTTTCGGGATGGAATCAATTATCCTGAAAGACGTAGATAAGCGTAAACTTTCAGAGGATCGGCACTTAATCTCATCGAATACCTATATATAGTATAGGGTATGCCGTCGTTTGAGAACTATACTGGATTACGAAGAGGGGGATGAAAAGTTCAGAAGACAAAGTAGCGTAGGGCTCGCATTGGAGTATAGAGTGTTTCTTGTGTCAGAACTGGAGAGACGATAGTACTTACGAAAAGGGCCTACGAGGGCTCATAAAAAGGGCCTTAGTAAAATTATTTATGCGAGAATTATGCACGGGACAAAAAGTTAATAGGACATATCCCGGGTTATAATACAATACGCGGCGTAAAATATATGAATAATAAAAAGATGGAAAATGCCAGTATAATACATATAGTATCACAGTACCTAGAAATGTACTGTATCCAGTATATCCAGTATATCCAATATATCCACTATACATCCAATATACGCAGGTTGGTATATCCTTTGATAATGACGAACCACCATAAAGAAGAGGTGATCCTTGCTGCTGAATTTAGGGTTTTTCTTCCATCCGGCGAACCTCAATACGGATAATCAACTTTTCTCAAGTTATCCTCAACCTCGACCTCATCTAGAGTGACCGTTACACCGTGGTACATCGAAAGATCCTCAAAGACCAATATCCAAAATATTGAAAACTTCCACACTGAAATTCCTATACAAGGCGAATATAACAGAATCGTGTACCCTATAAAATCCAAAATCCTTCTGGTCACCGTGCATGTACCCAGCCCTACACGCAATCCTTCACTTTCTCATCCCACCCACTAGTCAGTCCCCTAGACAGTTAGCCAGTCA
>JARQST010000437.1:64541-94895 GCA_030142225.1 Pachycephus smyrnensis | reverse complement strand
AGCCAGTCAACCATTTAACCAAACAACCATGCAACCCAAGCAGCCACTCGAGGAAGATGCGCCGAAGTTTCGCGATAAACTGATACCGCAGAGTGCAATCCTTCGGAACAAACGCAGCTACTTTGGAGGAGCAAGAGGTGCCTCCATGTTGGGTAATACATAATAAGATACGAGCGGGAAGGTACACACCAAACAGCATAATCGTATATCATAGGCTAGTGCAGTGCCACGCCATTCTGCTATTCTACTATACGCAAGGAGTCTCGTGGAGAAGAGTAGCATGTGAGTAGTTCTGAGCATCTGACCCAGTACACAGTGGAAGGACCAGAGGCATTATCGGTACCTCTGCCAGTACCTTAGTTACTGTATGTACGTCTAGGTATGTGTATATAATATATATACTGTATGCATGAGGGAGACATAGGACGTAGGTAAATATAGTGGAGTAGATGCAGCAGGAGGAAGGAAGGAAGAAAAGGTAGGAAAGAGGGTTCGAAGGGAGGGAGAGTAAGAATTCGCATTCTAGGCTAATAACGAGTAGCGGGTAGCGTGTGGGGAGTAGAAAGTGCAATAGGGGGGGTGGGTTTCGCTAAGTTTTCAAACGACGGGAAGAAAGTTTACGAGGCGCGGGCTACTGCGAAGCTGCGCTTGGCCAATGAATAACTGGAAAACAAGTTAAAACTTAGCCTAGACGCCAGGTGCACCTGCCGAAATTGCTTTGGTATCGATTTGCAATGGAAGTGGCGGTTTCCACGGGATGCTGGACAGGTAAACGATCTTGGGAGAATTCATTGAGAATCTTCCTCGGTCGGGGATACGGTGTCTTATGGGAGTATTTTCATGAGGGATCGCTGATGGCTACGGAAAGGTGCTTGCGTATAGAGTTAGTGAGGGAGAGAGAGGAGTGTATTGGTCATTGGCTAATGGCGCCATGTGGCCGAAAAATAAGAAGAAACTGAGAAAAAAGGAAAGTAACCATCAGAAGAAGGAATTCTACTGGGCCGGCAGGAACGACGAGCCAGGCGACTTTTTCCTTTTTTTTTCTTCCTTTTTTTCTATCCTTTGGCGTTTTCCTAGTCTGGCTTCACCCTGTTCTACCCTGTCTCCTCGTTTCTCTGTCTCGCTACTGCCCGAGACGGCCTTTACGCCATTAAACGTACTTATATGAGATACTAGCCGGTGGCCAGCCGACCGAGTATCAATCAAGATAATAGGACAATAAATATCTAGCGCCCAGGCGACCACCGGCTAAGGTCAAAAGTGCAGCAGCTTGCAATTTCTGCCCGATTTCCTGCCGGACCCGGTCCAATAATTCACTCCTTTATATCCGCGGAATTTGCTGCTGCTTAAGCCTCCTAACGGAGGTAGGGTGGGCACCAGGAGCCGAGAGTTCGAGGACGAGACGCCGACGCCGATACCGACGCCAACGTCAGTACAGTGCGAACTTCGGGTCTAGTCCTCATCCGTCTCTTTTTATTCTTCCTCAGCCCCAATTACCCTGGATCGAACTATATCACTGTCCTAGAGGAATCGACCCGAGATTTTCAGTGGCAATTACGAATGCACTTTCTAGGGGTCAAAGTGTAAACTTTAAAATACACCAAGTGTCGTGGCCCATAGTCTGAGGTAAGTCAGGTAAAACTTGCTTGTTTAATATATAAATATTGCGCGTGTGTATTAACTGTTGAAAACTACAATATATAAACTTATTTTGCCCCTGCATAAAGTATGAAGCTCGAGCTTTGCCCTGCTAGACAACCTAGCAGCCGAGCTAACTATTAAAAGTTGCAAATTGCTGCAGACACGCTGCGGGTCCGCCTATACGGTCGTTCCGTGTCTTGGCCACTCGCCCTTATTCGTTCCACTACCCCCTAATTCCTACCCCCAACTATCCTGCCGATTCCATATTCCGTATCCACAGCTTCTTTCAGCATCCAAAACCATCTTAGCTCCTTTGACGCACCCTGTACCGATGACGTCCCACGTATGGCGTATGCATCCCGTATATTCAAGTACATATCCCTTAACACAGTTATGGGATAGTTGATGGTTATCGTGGCATCCGCCATCGAATGCTCCACCGTGTCCAATTTGCGGCGTACAGTTCTAGTTGCATCCGCGCACCTCATTAAATCCGCCCAATTATTATCTGGCTATCGATGTTTCCACTCGGTTGCGGTCCGCCATTCCCAATATCTACACCACTACCAACCCACTGTGCAGTATAGCTGAGTCTGGAAAAATGCGAAAACCTTGTCGAAGGAACGGCAATGACGTCGCGACGCGCCGCGCCTTAGGCGTCCCCGTCGACGGCCACAGCAGCGGCAACTTTGTCAGCTGGAATTTCCATAAACGCGCGCTTTACGTAACCATAGCGTAAAGAACTTGATCAAAACTGACCGGAAGTCAGCAGTTGGTCTTTGAGAATTTTCCAAAATGACAGCAATATTGTCGTCGCTTACGTATTCAAGGCTTTGCCAACCTAGACCGACGTGTCTCCCCCTCCCTTATAAATATCTGAATGGATGAGCGGGATGAAAGCTTTTGGAAAAGGGGGAGGGAATTATTTGCCATTTAATTACATAGATTGGCTCGGTCGATTCCGTATCCCCATATTTGCGTAGGATTGAACTTCCCTCTCGTCTGTCTCTCCTATGTACCAAACTAGAACTACCCTATAGATCTATGTTGGAGAACCGATTCCAACCCTTGCTTCCTCTATAGCTCGAGGGTGCAGCTAGCGTGAAACGCGTTCGGTCTACGAACGAGTCCGTCGATCGGCCGAGTGAATTTGTCGCATAAATATGGACATTGCCGCTGTCCGCGCTTCCTACTCTATGCTATCTTATTATTATATATCAAAGCTCGCCAGTTCCGTTTACATAGAGTCAATTTATTCAAATAGGTATCCTGGATATAATCAGTGCATCGGAATGGTCATTACGTGGAGTGGCCTGATTCCAGAATAGGATACAATTTCATAGGTTTGTTTATCGCGTGACGTTCCACGGGGTCGGCCATATTGTTATTTTAATATTAGTTTTCGAGACGTTACAGTTAACAAGGATAACGTATGAGAGGAAGGGGTGAAGTGGGCATCTATTTACTAGTGGCATCCCTTTCGCACTTTAGCTTGCAAATCTGGATTTTATGGAGCGGCTAGTGCGCCACGGCGTCAGTGGCTAAAATTAAAAGTAATGATTCAATATAACTGGTCGCGTGTCTGAATTAACGCCTATGGGGTCGTCCGTGCTAGTGACACCATTTTTCCATTAAGCCCTACTGCTATATCCAACCCCTTGCCGCCACCCTCGACCCATCGCCCAGTGCCCTATCACCTAACCTGCCTGGAGGTTTTCATCATTAGGACGTTAATTTACGGTTTCTCATTTGTGCATGCTAGACAATTTCTTTCGGTTTTTTTTCTCCTCCCAGTCAGAAGCGAAGAATGTGCTTTTAAAAAAAATGATAAATAGTTTTACATCGAATATTCTCATTGTTGCGAATTAATGGAGTATGACGATCGCGATCGATTCGCAAGAGGCGTCGCGGCGTCTTCGCTTTCCAAATTGAATGGTACGGGGCCACCTTATTCCGACGCTTCCTCTGCGATGCATTTTAGTATCTTCATTTTTCCAAACGGTTCGGTTGAAATGACTTTTACTATCTATCGAATATCTCCGATCCGAGCTACACCCTGATGCATAAAGAGTACGAGTATACGACGCCCTTCCAGCATCCTGCCGGATCCTTCCTCCTATTTCGTTCAGTGACCCACCCTTGGTGATTTCAATTTTTTTCCTCTTTCCGTTTTCTACCTCCTCTCCTACACCTCCTACACTCAGGTATAGGCTACAGGGTGCTGCAGATACAAAGATCTGATTCTTCTATCAAAATATGCAACCTTTGCTTTTCTATTTGCACTCCTACCCTGAACTTTAAATCCTAAGCTCCTTAGTGGCTCCATCAACTTTGCTTCTTCAACTTTGCTTCATCAACTTAGTCAAACTCTAGAAAAATATAAACCCTCGATTAATATCAAAAGCTAATCATGGGCACAAATAATTCAGAGAAAATCAGGTCTACCTGATCTTATCACGTATAGTATGGATTGGTGCGAATGAGGAAAGAAATGTTGAAGAAACAAGATAAAGCGTACTAATAAAGTGGTTCAACGTATGTTTCAGGAAATGAAAGTCAACTGGGCGACGTCACCGGGAAACCAGCCGAAGCAGGATACGAGTAGTGAGTAGAGCACGTTCTATATCCATTTTCCATTAGAGATAGATGAGGGATTGGATGTTAGCATTAGCGAAGGAAAATGAAGAGGCATTTGAGTCGGAGAGGATGAGAGGGTCCATGGCTCGCGAGGTAGAGGCGCTCGAGCGCATTGGATTTAATGGAAATTCGGGCTCAAGTACATTCCGAAAGGACGCGGCGCGAAGGTGCGCTTGAAATTCAGTACCACGCGGAAGCAATATTTAACTCAGTCTGAAATTCTTCTTTTTATGGACTTGTAAAACCGTGACAGGCACATGGGACTCGGCTTCCCCGTTTCTTCATCTCTTTTCCAGCATCTTCCATCTTGCCTTTATCCCTTTTCGTTTCACGTTTTTCCTTCCATCGCCGCCGACGACCCTGTTGCGACGCCGCGGTTTAGATGGCAGTTCTCGTATCTCGCCTTTCCCCCTTTCCAGCATCTTCCAGTAACCCAGTATCACCGGATGCTGGCAGTGCTATCAACCCTATGCCATACCTTCGCCATCGTCTCGCTGGCGAATGCAAAACTGAAAAGATATACACATCGCTATTCTCTTGGTAAATAGGGGGACAGTTCGTAGTGGCCTTCGAGAAGAAGTGCCGCTTCTTCCAGGACGTTGGGCCAGGGTTAGCTCAAGAGTTTTAGTTTTCTTACTAGACGACAGTAAACTTCGAGATGCACCTGTGCATCGGCGTCTCGACGTCCAAGCAAGCTGCACTATAAGGCTGCTAAACTTCCAAGAGTTGATCCTTTCTAGACTTTCGAACGACCTGCTGCCCTGCACTCTACGACTACATTTTTCCAGTCCACTATTAAATCTTTTCTTTGGTCTCAAGAAAAAGTGACTTCCGTCCCCTGTACCATTGTCCGCACGGAAAGTCATGATGTCATTTGCAAGGTCACTATAGCAAGAGGTCATAAGAACATCACGTGATCTCGAATTCCCTATCGGAGAGAATCGTTGCGAGTGATCGCGTGTCGTTAAGAAAATTAGCGAGATCTCAATGGAGGGGGGGAAGGGATGGAGGGTGAAGGAGGAGGTGAAGAGGGCCTAAAAAGCCTCGTCGGGCTAATGGAGCGAGACTGACTGGCTTAGGGGGTAACGAGGGGTGGGTGGCGTTCAGCGGCTGACTGGATAGGAGGGCTGCGGGAGGGTGGCTGAGTTGTTAGGCTGGTGACTTGATAGAGCTGCCAGAGGGATGATTCTTTCCCTGGTGTGCTTAGCGGACAAACGTGCTACCGTAATCGAGGATCATTTTTCCTGCATTATGAATCGCGGGGGGATGATTGTGCCGGTATTTACGAGACTTTCGCACAAAGGGTTATGCCACACATCCCTACTTGCGAATTCCGTTTATACGGCAAAGCGTTTGCTGTTGTGCCGTAAGCTACTCGCCTTTGCTGTTTGTAACATCGCTACAGCCGTTATCGTTATTAACAAAGTACATCTCGTTAATCGTCCTACGCCAGCCCTCATATTCACTCCCTTGCGTTTCAAATCCCAACCAGCCTCTTCCTTTTGACAGTCGTTCTGGATTATCCACGGCACAGCAGAATTCCCAGTAGTATCGGTACAGGACGTGTTTCAAAAGTTACGCAACCCCATAAAATCCCATACGATCCCTTCTGCATTAATAATCATAATCGAACGCACCATCGTATATCCATATGAACTATTTTCAATCGAACCGATTAACGTTTGTTGCACCAGACGGTTTAGTAAATATTTCATGGGTCATTATTATATTTTGTTTTAATATTATTTTCATTCTGTCCAAGTTATAGGTCATGTATGTCTGAGCATTTGTGTAGCACAGATGAGTGCATAGACGTCTGGCCAGTAGACATCTCCCGTACAAGACAGACGAACCGAGAGAAACAGACTGACCCGAGAGACAAGTGCATCGGGCATTCCCTTTGTGGATGTCGAGGATAATGGCAGGGATATCCATGGTGGTAATGGTGGGTCAGAGTGGGTCACTCGTGGGTCAGGATAGCCCAGGGTGGATACAGTGGCCATGATGGTGAACGCTTCGTGGGCTGCCGATGGCAGCTGCGGTAGCGGTGAGCAGCAGCGAATCGGTAAACCACGTACGCGGGCTGATTGCGTTCTGAATCGTCCCATCAGAGCAGCTCACCGTGACGCGTCGCGACGTCGATAGAATGGGGATAGGCATTACAGGTTCGAGGGACTTAATCCTTGGACGCTCTGCAAGGAATTAACATTAATGAATATAGATAATGGGATGTAGACTTTCGATAACGTTTTTATGTGAAAAAAAAAATAGTGGAATTCTTGTACCTGTGTGGTCGATATATGTATATTTAGGGACTAACGTGGAATCGTGTAACGTTATCAAAGAGAATTGCTCGCGGGGGTAGTATAATGAAAAATAAAAAACAAAATAAAAATAAATAAAAAGAAAGGGAGATCGCTGTCCTTTGTAGGCGATCCAAAGCAAACACTCGTTAAAATGTATCCCTTTATATTCCTTTGTCGAGAAGCCCTGCGAAGCTTTTGGCGAGGACTCGGGGAATTATACAGGAACACCGCAGTGCCAAGAGGAAAAGATATTTACCTTGGAAAAGGTAGAAATTTCTGCTGCTCGCCAATGTGTCAATATGCCGATATGCCAATATCGCTCCTGGTATTAAAGATCGCGAGTTTATATGAAATATTCGCAATATTCGGTAACTACCTTGTGGCTGGTACGATACGTAAAAGCTACCTGGGATTAAGAGAGTGGAACTCGAGAGACCAGATACGCTTTTATTGGGAAAAGTGCATTTGTCGATCGTGCACCTTTTTTTTTCAGGGTTCGTTAATGGCCTGGATTCTTCTTTTGCAACGTACAGGCGGCTTGCAACTCGTTAATGAAAGGGTACGCACTTTAATCAAGTTAATGCAGCCACGCGCGCTACCATCACGTACACGTCGATCATAGAATACACGAACGCACTTGTGTATAGAGTTAGGATACATGGATGGGTGGGTGGGTATATGGACGGGTAGGTACCCCCTGCCTTAAGGGGGGGGGGGGGGGGGTGGTCGCCGAGAGGGGTTTCAGGGTAGTATCGAGGGTAGTCGTGTGCCTTTTATGCGCAGTCTGCCTTCTGAACGGTGCCACCGCGTGCCAACCGGAAATACGAACTACCGCCCACTTCCTGCGAGCGCGTTTCCCGCAGATTAGTTCGAAGAAAAATGCCTAGCCATTTTTTAAGTCTCGTTTTCAATACACACTCGAGAGCTCGAGGTCCGCGCGCTTTTACCCCACATCCTAGCCTGACCTGGCCTGACCTCAGTTGTACTTCCGTGCTCACACGGTTGTGTCCTCCTATCAATTCACTTTGATGAATACGAGCTTTTCATATACGCGACGATTTATGGAGTCGCCTTAATCCTTACTTTATCTCGAACGGCCCATGCGTCTACACGCGATTGGGCCCAATAAGCGGCTTTGTTGTTTAGGTCCCAGTTCTTTCATCAGAAAGATAGTCCAAGTAATCACTGGCTCTGGAATATTATGTAAGGGTGGAATAGTCAGTCCACTAGGTGGAGACTACCTTGTGGACTTTGGAAAATCGAGACTAGTAGTGAGTGCGAAGACTATTGCGAGGGTGAATAAGCAGTTGGGGGGGGGGGGGGGAGGGGGTGCGATCGAACGACGTCGCAACGGCCGGGACCAGAAGTAATTGGGTGAGAGCGGGCAGAACTTTCATGCATTTCTAAAGAGGGTCACCGAGCATTGGGGTGCGGGGGTGTCCAAAATGCGAGAGGGTGTCTGGCGGACTACGGGAGTATACTATGGTGGAGTACTAGGGTATGAGTAGAGAAGTGTGTGTGTGTGTGCGTGTGTTGGGAGAAGGTAACATTTCCGACCTACTGTCTTTTTTGCATGACCCAGCGGTATTTTTCGGGGAGTAACGCGCGTGGACACACCCCGGCTCGCCTAGTGACCAAGCATTACAGTCCCCGGTTGCGGAGGTCCCTAAGCAGAAACAGGGGCTCTCATATCGGGGTAGTTTAATTGGGCTTGGCAAGTAGACAATTTTTTTTAGAGGGATGAGAACCCTTTAAGTCCCCTGCGAGTGATAACTCAGGTAGCGTGAATAAGCTGACCCCTCTTCGAGCGCACCCCGTTAGCCCCACTATACAACACCCCTGTCGTTGCCTCCTGCCTCTGCCGCACCAAGCTATACCCTCCCCCAACGATTTCACCCCTGCGCGAGACTACTGGCTACGTGTCCTACATGGCCACCGATTTAACATTCTATCGTTTTACGGCACTCGTTAAACATGCGAATTCAAATCCACGCTCTGTCTCTCTCGCTAGTCACATCGCTACTACTTTCTCTGTTATTTCTCCCTCAGCCACCCCTTTCTCCTCCACCTTCGTCATAACCTCTGCCGACCCCTCTTCGCAGTGATCCAGAAAAAATATGCCTTTTTAACGGGAGCTCTTTCCGTATCAACTGAATTCGAGGATGGCACTTCTTTTCGGAGCAACCCTTGCTTCGGACATGCATACCACCCTTATATACCTATTTGTATATATGTACATACAAGAAATAGGAAACAGGAAATAGGAAAGGGTCGAAGCGATAAAGTGACACTTTCACAGAGCCGATTACAGACCACGATGGGGTTTTCCTCCGTGCAGCCAGCACCTCGTTTCTCTCGTTTCGCCGGATTAAAGCGACCAGCTTATCGGCCACTCTCGAATAATACAATTAGTTATTTGTCGCTGCGATAGAAACGCGAGCTGTAAAGAACGCCCGCGACATTCGAATTACTTTGGACGTGCGGCTATAACCAAGGGGATGGAATTAATAAAGAGCGCGGCAGCCAGGCAAACAAGCAGCGTGTACTATTGGTGGTAAAGCTAGTCAGGGGTTCAAACGTGACCAAAGGGGTTGAAAAAGAAGGGGTGGAAAGCTGGACAGCAACTCGACGGCGCTCGAGCACTTTGAAATGCAAAACCTGCGCTTGGGAAATCTTATCCGTGTGACTGTGTCGGGGCTGGCGAGAAATTATTTTGTGGCGACGAGACACGTGGCAGGTGGCCACCCCACACGAGCTCCACTTGTACGATTCACACAGACGGAACTACCCCACCACTACAAAGCGAAGGAGCATCGCGACGCTGACCACGATTACAATGACGTCGTGGTAAAGAACTCCGGTACGATATGAAAAAGAGAGTTTATGACGGCTGTAAAGATAATGTCGCAAAGAGGGACTCGTACACCTTTGCAACACGCCAACCCCTTTGAACCTGCGAAGGAGCAGCGACGGGGTTAACACCTGGTTTACATAAAAAGATTTTCCGAGTCTTGAGACGTTGAATAGGTTTTTTTTTATTTTTAAGGAAATTTTTCATATACGCCTGAAAAAATATGTAACGCGTACGGGAGCTGCTACGGGTGTCACAGGTGGGAATTGTCGAAATAACGAATAGGGGCTCGTTTCCGCTTGGCAGGTTGCACACCGTGGAGCAGCCTATATTGAAAGTCCAGGGGAGCCCAGGATATCGGTACGTGATCCTGGTACTCGAATAATGCAGATATTCCAAAATAACCACCGGCAGGCATGCCGTAAGCTTTCGCACGGACGAATTCCGCGCGACTGTTTTTTTTTTATATCGAACAGTGGATTAGTAGCAGGAAAGAAAGGGAAGGGGGAGGATGAATAGATGGATGAACCTATGGAAGGGCGGAAGGATGGACATGATGGGTGAGGCAGAGAGGAGGAAGGAGAAAAATTTGCCAAACATTTGCATCGAGCAGCCCCGCGACATAAAAATGCAAATAGCGAAACATCGAGCGCGTCGGTTTGAAAAATTCATTCTTTAAGGGTGGCTCCGCCGTGCCAGTGCTTTCGCGGGTGAGAGGCAGGAGACTAGAAGCCAGAACGAAGTCAGGCGCAGTTTTTTCCTCTCGTCTGACAAAAGTGGCATGACGTCACAGCGTCACGACGCCACTCGATCCTGAAAGAGGACAAACCAAGAGGACGAAATGCCGTTGCTGCTTCTGGCGCTGATGTTCCTGCGGCTTCTGGTGCAGGAGGCAAACCCGAGGAAGGTAGAATATTCGGAATAGGAAGAGTAGGTATAATGTAGGGTAGTGTAGATAGAGTAGTAGTGGGTTGAGGGGTGGTTGTACCGGAGAGGGGCTGGAGGGCAGCGACGTTAGTACACCCTGGAGACGCTCCTCTTTTATAACTTTCCGAGAATAATCGGCTGCGTATATTTAGTCGCTTCGGTATCGCGCGAATATCCAACCGGGCGACGTCCATGGGGTCCGGGGTCCTATCGTAAAATTAAACAATCTTCGTCGGTTGCTCGACGCCGGGCGTCGAGCCACTGCGATCCCATTAACGCTAAAACCGACCTTTAATAAGATCTCGACTGCCGATACGGAGGGATCCACGCAGGACAAAAGCTTTTCTATGGCGGAGTACATGCGAGTTCATGGTACCGAAGCCGTCCAGTGGCTCAGTGTTCTAAAGAACCAGCAGAGAGAGAGAGAGAGAGAGACAGAGAGATAGAGAGAGAAAGAGAGAGCAAGAGTGAGAGAAGGAGAGAAAACGGATATCCTTTCAACTCAGTACGACCAGTGACTAGAAGTAACCAGGAATAATCAGAAGCCACCAAGAGAAAAGAAGCAGATAAACTGAAACAGAGAGCAACTCCTTAAGGACGAGTAACGTGCAGATAGCAGCCACTCTGAAGCCGTATGGCTGGAGCGCGTCTGTCTTGTCGAATATTGCGCTAACATCGGGTCGAGTTGAGCCGATATACTCAAGAGAGAAAAGAGCGGGCAACAGAGAGAGAGAAAGAGAAAGAGAATGAAAGAGAGCGTAAAAAGAAAAGAAAATGGTAGCTCCTTTAGATACACCTTCTTATTCTTATTGTTAGTCTATCGGGATACGGTATCGCATACTAAACTACACTATCATCTACTATCCCACAGTATCATGCGATACACTCTATATTGCATCTTATGATACGGCATTATGAAACAGGCAGGCAGTCTAGTAGAATGTTAGAAATCGTAGAACCTTTAAACGAAGGTGGTAGCCCTGAGTAGGATGAAGTTACGCTATACCTGTACCATAGCACTATTCTTTACCGTTCTCCCCTTCCCTCCCGTCTCTCTCGTTCAGCGGACCGTACTGGTTCGGCTCGATATCGAAAATATATATAAACCAGTGAATATGCAAATACGTGCAGAGTTTCGAAAGCTCGGCTCGTTTCGTGCATTGCTGCGGTGCACGAGGAATTTTAGTGTGACAGTCGCGGTGGCCCCTATTTGATTGGGGCGGTACGAACCTACAAAGCGCGTTAGCTATGTGCCGCAAACGTACCAGCTACCTGACTACCTGACTGCCCGGACTGGATCTATGCCTGCCTAGATACAAGCTTCACTATGAACCACCGTTTGCATTTTGTTTCACTCTTTTTCTCTCTCTCTCTTTCTCTCTCTCTCTATATATATATATATTAGTCGCAGCATCCAGGAACGAAGCAAAGACCTTCCCTCGCTCTTACGTATATTCTTCCAAAGACAGATCTCTTCAGAGGGAACGAAGAGGGAAGACATGACGCGAAGGGTAGGTAGTAATAGGAGTGATGGGAGTGAAGGGTACGAGGGGGGTGGTTAGAGGTTGAGAGGAGCGACAGCGATGTATCGCCTCGTTGCGATAATTGGCTGTAGACCTCCAGAGAAACGGGATAGTATCTCGCAAACTGCAGCTCGTATCCAGACGCACGTCGCTTCCATATGCTACCGTAGCGTTTTCCCCGCACGCCGCATCCCGCACTACACTCTTCCTCCCCCCGGGTCACCCCGCTCTCCGTCTCCCACAGTCTCACCGGGTTTCGCACTGCTTTCCCGTGACACCCTCTCCCCCCCAACCCCTCCCCTCTGGCCCCTACGTTTATTAAATTCATTTGTCATTCGCGAAAATCATGTTTGTAACATGTACCGCTCTAATTGGACGCATTAAAAATAATTTTCCGGGAATATCTTAACGTCCTCCGCATGTAGCTGCACACCTGCCCTCTCTTCTCTCCTTTTACTCCCGGTGCATTATACCGAACTAGCTACGGCCGTATCTACCTACGTGCACGTACACGCGGATCATGATACATATTTATGACGCAACGAGCTGACTGCATGTGTGCCGTTAACATAAGTAGCACAGAGATTATTTGCAAAGCAAATAGCATCTCGCACTAAGTAGCGAAACATGCATCACGACGAACACGACGATCTTCTACCTAATACCTCTGTTATTAATTCCTCGTTTAGCAATTTCGCGCAGCATCCACTGATAATTGCATTAAAAATTTACAAACAGTTTCTGCATCGTTATCAAACCACCCCGAAAGGGGGAATAAAAATAAGAAGGACGTCGGTATAGGGGTAGGAAATCCCGACACAATGGCCGTTTTCATCTGCTAGGGGTATTTAGTGCCTTAATGCGAGCAGACTGAAACACAGACCGGGTTGGCGTTCCGGGGGTAACGGGGTGAGTAGGCTAATGAATAGGGTGTTAGTGAAACACGGTGTAACTACTAACGGTGGCAGACGGTCGCGAGGGTGGTGGCTATCCTGGGCTATCCTGGGCTATCCTGGGCTATCCTGGTCATGGTGGCAGTGATGGTATACTATAGTGGTGAGCGTGTCTTCTCCTTCCTTGCTATTGGCTGTACACCCTTCAACCCCCTTGTCCTTGACGCTTACGCAATTCGCACGCGCGTGCAGGGGTCGTGCAGGTGTACAGGCGCAGCCAGCGTGAAACGCCGGAATACATTGGCCTGTCTTATCGTGTATTCACGATGGGCTAACCCCTGCTCCAGGGGTTCTCAACCCCTGATATAAATAATTCAGGTATGTAAGTACCAGGGCGAGGAGCCCAAGCCAACGAGGGCTGCTGGACAGAGTGAGAGATGTTTATGTAGGCAGGACGTTGAAAATCTCTAAATCCACTGGCTAAGATTATATTTACCTTGAACGGAGTCGAATGGCACTTGATTTCAGGCTGATTTGATACGAGTGTTTGCGTCGAATTTCTCGTATTCGAATGATAAGAGAGATAGTATCTATCTAGACTATCCATATGCTTTCTCTACTAGGCGTACGTGTAATAAAGCTCTCGTAAACTCTGGAAAACTTGCTGGAGTTTCACTGTTACTACGCAAAGAGTTATGATAATAGAAGCGTAAAGAGGCTCCGGGGTTATTTCATAATTACAGACTGTAGTTAGATGAGCGTGCATTATGCCCTAGTAGGATGGCGGTGACGACGTCGGCGTCCTTCTTTACAGCAGTGTCCCTGAGCGTACAACGTACATTCGTATATACATACCATGGCGAAGCCGTCGGCTAAAACGCATACGTGGGGACAGTATATCCGTTTTATGGAATTAAGGGCTGAAGTCTTCCGTACCGCGCCTTATACGAAAATCTGGAAAAATGTCTGCTCCCCTCTTGAATTTCAGTTCTATATAACGTGAGCGGGGGGTGTAGCAAGCAAGATGAAGTAAGAGGAGATTCAGAGAGCGGAAGAAGGAGAGAAACATTTCACCAAGTGCACCCTGGGATTAGTCCCGGCGCTACGGCTATTAGCTGCTTATGAGATTTCGCCTTAATGAAACGTATGGTGCGTTTTCTAAAGAACACAGTTTGATATCGCACCCTTTGGACGTACTTTCTTACCCTTTCAACCCCCGACAGGAGTATCTAATGCTTTTTCATCTTAAACTTTCAGCTTCTAATTTGTTAAACACCATATAATACGCCATGGCTTGTAAAAAAGACCTTAAAAAATACTATTCAAATTTTATCCTTATTAAATGCCGCAAGGGTGTTAAAAATAATCCTAACAAATTTCCCTGGCCTCTACAAGATGTTTCCACTGATCAGCTGTTCCCATCAGCAAGGGGATGATGCTACTCGATACGCAGATCTCAGTCCCGGTTTCCTCTATTACAGACGGCATTCAAGTAATTTCCCCTAAACCCTTTGCGTTACGCCGCGGCCTGCTGTTTGCATAGGCCCTGTGTATAAGCATTCCTATAACCAGCGCTTGTAGTATGTACCGGGTGGTGGGTAAGTACACAATCAGGCCGGTGCGTACACACGCTCGCGTATACCAACATGTGCTTCTTGGCTGCTTGTACACGTTGTGTACACTTTGTGACGCTCGTAAAACACGGGGCTGCTACCCCTCGCCACCTCCTCTCCTCTTCGCCCTTTCACCCTCTACTCCTCATCATCGTTCAGCAACCCCTCTGTCCAGCCAGACCAACCGACCTCCCAATCATTCCTCCTCTCCCTCCATCCTCCGCATTAGGACCCAAATCGCTCGACCAGAACCGATCGCTTGCTCAACATGTCAAATGTTCCTTCCCTCATTAAACTCATTTTTTTTACCCCCATCAGGAAATCGATCGAGCATCACTCGTTATTACGGTGAGTATGCATTGCGCTATTTGGAGAAACTATTCGTGTATTTGGAAACTGGTAGTTGTGGAAACAGCGCCAGATCTTTTTGGGGGATACTTTCTTTATAGAGTCAAAGGGCCAAACTGTGTTTTTTTTTAAGAATTCAGAAGTGTATGTAATTAGCTCTTTAATTAAATTGGTAGGTCTAATAGGTATGGATGGATACATAGATTCGCCGGGACTTACTTCTCTCGAACTAATTTTGAATCAGATGCTACTGGTGAGAGACATTGCCACTCTCGTTTGCTAGTAGGTAGGTAAGGTAGCCTTAGGGTAGTGAAACAACTGGAGCAAGATGTCACGTGGCCTCCCATATCCTGCGGCTCATTTGAGGACGAATCTTATTCGAGCTTGCTAGGTTCGACCTTTTTCTGTACTGTCAGACTACCACTCACTTACCTTAATGAGAGACACGCGACTCTTATCGGGCACGAAGCTTTTCTTATCTACGTTGAGAAAAGGGGAGCGAATATAGAAAGGTGGGCAAGAGGTTCAAAAGGTAGTGAAACAGAGAAGGACAGGCCAAGACAAAGCGGAGGAACAAAGTCTCTCGTACCGCGTGCGTCTTCGTTCCTCGAAGCTCCAGGACCTTCGGGCGGAGCTGCTCTAATTAAATCTATGGCTTTACGTCCCCGTGGGAGATTCCAGCATACTTAAAAGTTGGAAAGTCGATTTTCGAAAGCGCATGCATCAGCGCTCTAATGTAAATTTCATTGGTGTAAGGTTATTCCTTCGACGCGGATTCTTCTTCTGCGTTCTCCGAAGAAGATAATGGAGACGTAACCGAGAGAAGTATGCGATTTTTAAAAATTATTTATTTCGACCTGAATTTCCCAGCCACTCGAACAATCCAGGCGGAAAAGTCACTCGCGTTTCGCATTACGGTCACGTAACGTCACGTAAACGCGTGGCGGACGCGCATATTGTCCCAACGTGAATTTTGCATACGTGAAAGGAAGAGCGCCTGGAATCGAAGGGGATGATCGAGGGGTGGAAAAAAAAATTGAGTGACACCGTCGCGATGTGACAATTATCTTTGACACGAATTTCATTTCGCGCATCCCCTGCGAATCTTTCTGCTCTACGGGACTGTACGATAGCAGCAGAAATCACGGGAATCCATGAAGCAACAGGGATGGAAGAATCAAAAATAAATCCCATTGGTAGCAAGTTGATCGATTAATTTTTTTTCTTATCTTCTTCATCCTCAACCATTCGTCGTCATACCGATGAAAGAAGACGCCCGCGTCGGGACGCTTCCCGAAGATCGCGTATAAGGACTTTAACCACTTCTCTATCCCTTAGCCCTCTCGTTCGCCCTTAACCAAGAAGCAAAGGGTAGTTTCACGGGGGTTTACTAGAGCCAGCCAAGCAATTAGCATCCGGGTGTTATATGCAGATTCTCACGGTTGCCGAGGGTGCAAAGCGTCGGCCAGAGGAAACGTCTGGGCACGGGAGGATGAGGATGAGGATGAGGTTCAGGGATGCTGTAGAAGGACCGAAGAGGGAGTACGAGCTGTTTGTTCATTTGTCACAGGATAATCCCTCCGCACACATCGCATAAAGATGTTGCATGTATCGCTGCCGCGTATGGCCACCGGTAACGCCTCTGCTACTACTATTACTACCCTTAGTATCGTTAGTATGCTACTACCTACTAGTAGTATTACTAGTCCACTATCACTTTTGCTGTACTTCCCGGCCATTCCTGTAACGAGTACCTACTGAAACATAAATAAGAAGGAAATATTCATTCGGAAGGATAAAAATAAATTCATCCCCCTCGCAATCATTTCTGCTTACTCCTCCCGGAAGTTACGTATTGAGCTTTTATATTAAAAAAAAAATTGCTACTCGTATCTTTATATATAGAAATCATTTTCTTCTCGAACTGTGCATTTTCTCTGAGCTACATATGGGACAATTTGCAAAAGTGCAGAAACCAACTGCTTAGAAATATTCAACCCGTTACAAGAATAGGGGTGGGAAATGTAGGTGGAAACTCTGGGTATACGTAACTCCAATGCAGAAGGGAGTGTAGGAGCTGCGGCAGAGCGCTTTATTTTAACTTTATATACCGCGTGTACCTTATGCGTCATATTACATGTGAGTCGTGCAGCGAAGGGAGGGGAGGGGGGAGGGGGTTGCAGTGCGGGCTGCGTTTCATATTCATTACATCGGTAGCTATTTGTCACGGACTCGTATCGCACTTGAAATACTGCCCGAGATACGCGTACTTCCCTGTTGCACCGTTAAAATAGGAAAAACATTCCTTAACAGCTAGGGAATAGAATCGAATTGTATATAGGGTAGTTTTGGAATAGATAATGGCACCCTCTTTATTCTTGAGACTTCCCACATGTGAAACTTCTTGTATCTATTGTAGGCATGCCTAAGTCGAGGGGGATGAAAATGAGCCGATTAGTCGATGTACTTTTTATTAATTAGGGTTACAGTCTTACGGGGGTTGGGGGGGGGGTGAAACTGACTAATTGGACGGATGCAATTGGAGCCACTAATCACACGGCTCCCGTTACTTTTCACCGATAAAAGAGCTCGCGAAATACCCTTCTCCTCCACTCTCATCCTGTCTTCTCTGTAATACGTGAAACTTTAATTATTTCAAGGGAGCCTCAGGAGCAACCCTTCTTTTTTCCACTCAGCAGCCATTTTTTATCCTACGTTTTACAGTGCCAAGCACGGAAAGGAACTGATAACGACAACTAGCAGTGTATGTAGATTTTGTGACATTTTTTTCTTTCAAAACCCACTAACCACATCAATTTCATGAACTCTCGTGGCAACCGGTAAAAAAACGAGCTGAGGCATTTTTGACTGCGGAAATGCGTGCGCCCGGGGTGGGTAGGTTGATATTACGGGGTGGTTGAAAAAAAAGAGAGAGTACAGAGAAATTGCAGAATGAAGGGAGTGAAGGAGAAAAAAAAACAATAATTTGGAAAACCGCGAACACGCGGACCGGTATCTGCAGAGAACCACGCGTACTATGTCACCGGGGGGTTGTTTTTGCTAGGTCGCCGAGGGGATGCTCGTTGGGGGATGAGGGCTCACCCACTCTCCGATCTCTTCCTGGCCCAAAGCGGGGAGTGTTAAACACAACATTTTTCAGCAGATAAGTCACGTATGTTTAATTATGTATATTACCGCCTGCAGGGTTGAAAACCAAGCCTCCCCATCAGCAATGGAGGGTGCGTGCGCAGCTACCGCAAACCAGGATAATACTGAACGCTCGTTTCCTCGGCCGGTTTCACAGCAATACTTTATTTTAATTATTAATTCATCGTGTGCGTGGCCCATAATAATTAGGGGAGCAGGCCTTACTAGGAATGCCGAATTCTGAGGTTACGTTAACGAAGCTACATTTCCGGTTTTTACTTCCCGCTTCTGAAATTACTCCACCCTGTATATTATATACTCATACGCACCACCACGGACATCCCTTGAAATATATTTTTATTCTTCTTGAAATTTTCCTGACTCTTTCTAACGGGTGAACGCGGAGTAGTAGGCCGATCGACACGAGAGACAATGTCTACGTATAAGTAAAAAAATGTTCTTCATGCTTTGACGAAGTTCGCCGTCAGGCAGCTTTTAATAATTAATATAATTATGCACGCTCTAACGGTCAGAGGCAAAGCGTGCTACCATGTATGTTATCTTGGGTCGGTGGCTGTTTATGACTGTTTAGCCAGGGCTTGTCGGTATATCCTGAATCTATGCTAGCGCTTTCGCAAAACAACCTCGTAAAACTTTTGTTCCTATCTCTTTGAATAACTACGCGGCATACGGTCAATATGTATATCCGGTTACCGTTCGCCAGCATGAAGTCGGATTGCTTCCGGTCCTTGCTTCTATCGAAAATTTCGAGTCACAGCAAACCGGAGTCCTCGTTACAGCTGTCTCCGAATAAATCCTGGTTCCGCAAATTGAAAATGACCTCACTCGAAATCGCAAACTCGCCTTGCGAAATCTCCACCATCTTGTGCTCTATTTCACGGTATTAGTTCAGCTCTGGAGAAGGGTCTAATACTAGGGCGAGTAGTTATCATCACTCGCTAAGACCATTTCGCCACGAAACCAGGATCCTCTTAATTAGACGGAGGCTCAGGGAGAATGTCAGTGGTTGGCTAAGTGGGTCAGAGGTCGAGGGGTAAGGGTAGGAAACAAGAGATACAGAAATAAAAGGAAATTAAGGTATTGGGGTGAGTCCTGTACTTTTACAAGTCATGGAGGCATGTTGGACGGAATAAGCTGAGAGTAAAATAGTCGGAGGTAAAATGGATAGGGGATGGTCGGAAGGGCGGAATGAGCCGCAGGGCAAGGATTGCAAGGGGAGGGGTGTATGGGAGTCCTTGCCAGGCATAAGAAGCGGCCTTACAGTATTAACACTGTTTAAGAATTAAAGTCAATCTTACTAGGCAAGGCCAACCTAAGAAGGGCTGAGAGTCAGAGAAGCCAAGGGATGCTCAGGGAGGTCGAGAGAAACTAAGGGATGCCGGTATACCTAACGATATAGTACAGTATAGCGTTACTAGCTGCAGAGCCCTGGCACGCCTGGGTGCCATGGCTGCCACCCTCTTGGCTCTCCTAATGGATTGAATCTTTGATGCTGCTAGGCCAGTCTCGTCAATCTCTGTACCCACACTGTTCCAGAAGATGTTGGCAATACTGGCTGCCTGAGGTATCTGCGGTGCTCCAGGTAGCAGACGTGGGGAATCTACTCAGGATTCGAACAGATTGCGGATTATTTACTGCGTTATCTTATCACGCTTGAACGATAGCTAGAAACTTGAATGATTTACGACGGTCTGTTTTACGTTGATCGTATAGTATATGTGAAATCCAGATGAATATTATTATCTTTTTAATTTATAGGTAAAAGTTAAGCGTATTCTCGGAAGGTTGGGACGCATTCGTTAAGGTTGCACTTACGTACTGCAGCCTGTTTTCTCTTCGTTAACGCAGTCCGGGCGACCATACGACTCACGCGCGGCATTATAATTCAAACGCGATATCTCCTATCGGACGGAATAGTTAAGGAATAATTAAAAATTAAAATTAAAAGCTCGATAAGCTGGTAATCAATCACGAGCGTGTTACAGCAGCCTCGACAGACTTATACTTTACTTACCTGGGCAGTCGCGATCGAGCCTACCGCTTTTTCCGTCTCTCTCTCTACCCTCTGCTTTCTTTTCCTACTGCCGTCACTGAGCCTTACATTACAATTCTGATAGGCTTATATTACTCGTGACATAAATAAGAAAAGGTTTGAAAGTAAGTGCACGGCCTCCCGTGGCGAACGCTATACTCACGGGACTTTGTATATAACGAATATATTATATACCATATAGTGAAAGAGCGAGCGAGTGAATGAGTGCACGTAAGAGAGTAATGGCGTAATACGAATGCCTTTCATTAATCACGTACTTTTATCTCATTTGCAATTTGCATAGTTGTCCTAAGATGGCGCGTAGTACGTTGAAAATTGCGCTGTCGAAGTTAAAAGGATCTTGGAGTTTCTCGTTTTTTTTTTTTCTGGAAATATCGCGAGAGACGTCGCGATGCTATCACACTGGAAAAAAGTTGAGGTGGGGGGATAATGAGACTGAAAGCAAAGTCAGAGACTGTGATAAAATGCGAGAGAGAGAGGGTGAGGAGGAAAACAGGTAAATTGAGAGAGAAAGAAATGGGAGAGGAGAGTAGGCAGCATTGCGGTCCTCGCAAAGAGTTATTTCATTCACGGATTTCCCATAAAATCAGGGTATCGAGTTCGCGTCGCACATTTAATAATGCAACCGCCGGATGTTCGTAGCTTGTAGGGGGAAGAGGGAGGCCCGACTAAATATTTCACAACACATTTCCGCTGCTCTGGTACGGAGAGGGACAAAGAGAGTAAGAGAGAGACAGAGGGGCAGAGAGAGAGAGAGAGAGGGAGGGTGTACGCAGAGGGTGCGGAAAGCGAGCGAGCCGACGGAGCAAGAGAGAAGGAAGATTGAAAAAAAAGTTTGGTACGATTTCGTGTGACAAGCCCCGGGACCCCATTGGATGGATTTGTAACCGGGGTTTCCAGAGATTTCAGATTTCATAATTGATACGGAAATGAAAAAGCTTGGCGAACGAATTTTGCAAAAACACACCAGGTTTCGTAAAATCTTTTAATCCTCGTAAGACCCATGATGGTTCGTTCCGCCATTTTCGAACGTGTCAGACTTAGTTTTGCAAAAAAAAATTTGCCGAACGGTTTGCCGTACATGTAAGCCATCAAGCAGAGGGTCTGATGCTGGATGTCGGGGATCAGGATCAAGACCAGGAAGACCTGGATCAAATGAAAGAGATAGGAACAAGAGAAGAGTAATAACAACAGCTTTAACCGGAGAACTTTTATTCCTTTCGTTCCCTCTATTTAATCCCGTTCCACGTTGTTCCATGACGTTGCTCTGTTTGTGATCGTGTTACATCATTTCCTTCTCGCGATTCGTTACTCGAGGAAAATAGCAGGAAATCTGCGATTAACGTAAATGCCCTTTAACCTTAGAGCGACTACAGCTGCATCGGACAGGCTTTGTTGCGTAATCACAATCATTCGGAATAAACACGATCCGCTCAATGGCGGTTGCTCACGTGGCTGGTATAAGATAAGTATCTGGATCTTGGTAGGAAAACTCGGATAAAGTGGCAGCATCCTCACTATTTTCCTCCGCATTAACCGCACGGTAAAAAAAAAAGGTCGTTTCACGTAAACACACGTAACTCGACCTTCGCTGTGCATTTCTTATATCAATATGTATATCTATATCTGTAATACCTTAGGAATGTATTATTTATGCGGAGATTGAAAATCTATCGGCCGTAACTAAATAGCCACACTTTTTCACCCTCAACCTCAAAGAATAACTACTGGTTAAGCAGGGGACGTGCTTTGTAGATTCTGCAGGGTCGCTAGTCCGGGATCAGAGGTTGCCGCGGTATTTCCATTAGTCTGAGCCTCTGGCATTAGCTTTAACTATTAACGCTCCGAACTAACCTGCACGTTGCCCACGTACGTAGATATATTTCACCATAAGGGATCTCTGGAAGCCCGGAAACACCCCCAATTTCGGGCGCTACGTACACCCCGTATTTACACTACCCGCAGAGCACCGTTGTAACGGGAAAAAAAAGATCTTTACTTTTCTCCGAACAAGAAAAAATCTTAAAAGCATAGGTACAATAAAGTGATAAATAATTTATATAACACATCGAGTCACGTTTCCACGCGTCGGCGTTAGTGGCCGCAAGCTGAAGAAAGGCGTCGCGACGCTTTAACCTTATATTGATCTAATTAATCATCGTCTACCAGGGAACTTTTCGATCGTCGTATAAAGGAGTATAAGGGATGGAACGGGACGTTGAGGGAAGGTCGTAGAAGCATATATGTGGGTAAGGTAAGGGTAGGGGTTGGGGGTTGTACAGGGTTACGTCGGTGCACAGCGGGAGCAGCGGTCGGTATTCATATAGTCAATGTATACATATAGAAACTACGTTGTTTAGGGAGGGTCGAAGGTGCTGGGGATGTCGGAGTGCCGGGTGAGCCGCACTCATTATTAAAGGGTGAATCTTTCATGGGTAAATCAGACCCTGCACGAGCCCAACATTATTTTACCGTTCTTGTACGGAACGCCGCTGCGTTATAGCTTGAGCAAATATTGGCCCGTCTGACGTAGTGAAAACTGCGTAAAGCGTCGAAGGTCCCTTAAGGTTATAAAGTTACAAGGCGAGTAATGGCCATCTTGTAATCAAGTGGACTTCTTTCTGAAACTCTTTTTTCATTTACGTATTCATTAATCAGAGTCTCACCATCCACTGTAGCAATGTGTAAATTACAATACAGCCTGCTGCTGGGTATTATTCGACGGGAGAGGTTTGTTCGGGGTCAAACCGTTTTTCAGGTTATTTTTTTTAACTGCCCACTGTATGGACGGTGTATGGTGGTGGTAAAAAAAAAAAGAGAAAGACGAAAAGCAGAATTGTACCGCAACAAAAACGAATATTTGATGTGATAAAACGAATGAATGTTTCACTTGAGTGTAACAGGTTTTACTAGTGGCGTCCAGTAGTAGTAGCGGCGCACCTGTACCGCTTCAGCCAAATGCTCTTGAATAAAGCATGTCACGTGACGAAAATTTGCATTGCCACCCCATATATTAGCTCGTTATCGTAGGGGCTATCCACAGGGCAAGCACGCGAAACCGCCTTTAATTGTTTTTGAAGCGCCTTCGAGAGCGATCGCTTTCGTTCCGCCTTGTGGATTCGCCCTTGCGGTCGAAACTTCGACACCTTCGCAAGGGTTGCGGCCAAACTTTTTCCCCTCCCTACCTATCGGCACCCTGGATGGATTTTTAGCATCACGCCAAACTTAATTATTCTTTCCACCTTTCTCATCGAGCAGCTGCCCTTCCATCCCTCCTCTCTCGTTCGTCTACTCGAAATCATTTAACGTTCCGCTTTTTCTGCCGTTTGTCATGCCATTATTCTCTCCTGTCGTAACACTCTACTATCTTATTCAAATCGTGCGAATATTCGGGACGTCGAGCGATGCAGCGCGATGCAATTTATGGGCGCACTGCACTTTGCGCCCCGTCACGCTGCACAGCTCGGACCATTGGCAGCTGTAATTGGAATTTATGCGCGTGCCGGACTTTGCGCGGCTTTCGCGTTCACCATCCGCCATTTGCCCGTTTCCCCTTTTTTGACAAGCGAATGAACTCTCCCACGGGATAGCTGTCGTAGTCCCAGAAATGCATCTCTCTATCAGTTCTTTCAGAGAAAGGGAATGTGGAGAATTAAAAAAAAAATTGATAAAAGGTTCACAGGGGCTGTCGAATATTAGGATCCCCGAGGTCAGAGCTCATAGGTTGGAACCACACTCGTCCCGTTATGGCGGTTATATGTGATGTTTGATTTAACGTGGAATATGGCCTGTGGCAAGGCCCCCCCCACATAAATGACTAACAATTAGCAACGTGCAGGAATACAACAAACAAACAAGCAAACCAGCCGGCCTGACCCAAGTAAAAACTTGTTAATTAATTAACCTCTCTCTGGGCTTTGTGGGCAAACAGAGAGTGGCTCTCGCTAACTCGCAGGATGTCCAAGCTCAGGAGCCCGCCGGCAACTTGCGGTAACCTGAGCCGACTGTTTTACCTCCCTTCTCCACCGACGTTCACCCCCGTCCTCCCACCGCCCTCCTCGACTTGCATAACCACCCTCGCCCTGAGGGTTACTTCCCGCCTCGCTACCCCCTCTGCCCACAATCTCGCATGCATTATATTCTCTAAGCAAAATACAGCCGCGAGGCTTAAGCTCTCCCGACTTTACCCGAAGCCTCCGCAAGCGTTCCGCACCCTCCGCACCCCTGCTCTACTTCGGCGTTTCCAGATTCCGGAGCACCTGCTAACACGAAAACTGGACAGCGTAATGTAGTTCCAGCAAACTTTAAGAATACTATGAACACTTTGGAAATTTAGGAGACTGTGTACGTTCTGGTTGCAACGTAAATTTTGGCAGCTTCGTTCGGTAGAGAAGGGGATGAGCGTGCCAGTATCAGATGAAGAGCAAGACATATAGGGATGAAATGAAGGAAGGAAGGGATGAAGAAGTAGAGGGTAGAGTAGCGTGTGGCATATGGCTATCAGTTCGGAAACCTTTGAATCTCCAAAAGAGCATGATAATATAACTGACAGTGAGAGTTACTGTTCTCAGAAAGAGAGAAAGAGAGAATGAGAAAGAGAGAGACGGAGAGAATAGAAGGGAACTGGAGAAACTTCCATTCTCTTCAACATGGCTACCCATTCGCGTCCTCGTCCGCATCCGCGTTTGCGTTGACCCTGGAGGCTTTCGAGAAACGGAGCGCATAATTACACGCCCAAGGGCGAACACCATTCCGAGCAACCCCTAACTCACTCGCTCAGCAGTTCGCGTTCCCACTTTTCCCTCTCTATCTTCCGTTCGTATAAACAGAGAAACGAAAACCGCTCACGTATTTCATCATTTCCTCATTCTCTCATTCTTTCTCCCTTATCACTATCTCGTCTGCCTGACTTTACAACCTTTGTATCTATGGACGCAACCACGGAGCAGCATCCCTTAAGATATCGTATACATAAGTAAACGCCTATCTCTATTAGTGGCTCTGGAATCAAATGAAATTGAGGCACCCTGTAAAACGGGATGGAATGTCGAGCAGAGTGAAAGAGAGTGTATAATACTTGAATGGGGCAATTTAAAATCGTGGGTTCCCACTGATGAAATTATTTTACGGGTCTCTCGCCAAGTAAACATCCACCCTTTTAAAAGACCCGCGTTAATATATCCCAGACGAACATACGCGGCCCCCCCCCCTCCCTCCCTCTCCTCACCTCGAAGCCCATTACATGGACATTCCACAATTTTACCAACACCCACGTCAGCTACACTCCCGGCTACGTTCACACCGTTGCCAGCTGAAATGATCGTAAAAACCTCGACAATTTTCTGACAGTTATAAAATATTTTCATTTACGCGCTTACATGGAAGTAGTCCACGGACAGACGCAAATCCGTCCCACGCAGATGAGCATTTTCCACTTTTGTTTCTAAAAACGCGTCATACGCACTCGTTTGAACTTTTCTTCATTCTTATTTATTTACTGCGCTTTTTTTCCGGAAATAAAACACTTGTGATTCCGCTGGTAATCAATGGTGGATAGTTATTAATATATAGAAATACTTGTCACTATATATATATATTTGAGAAAGAAATTTGATCGTTTGAATTTAATGTCCATTATCAACCCCTATACTGTCAACCCCTGATGGAGACTCCCTCTGCGGAAAGTGCAACTCGCAGGAGGTGAACATGAAGGCGAACGCGAACATTCTCTTTATTGGAAGGATCGGTTTTATTTGTATTATTTTACGTTTACCGCAGGAAAATAGAATTTTCCCCGTGAAACCAGCGATTCGTCTTGCGGGATTAAAATAGCACCTTAATTTCCCAAGCGGGGTCTTGACGTTGCTCTTTCGATAACGCGAGACTCTCTGGCTTAACGTATAAGCTTATACGTTACTAGTAAGGTAGGTAGGTACCCTTCCAAGTCAAAGAAATATATATCGTTCATATATCAATTATATATAACTGATACATGGATTTGGCTCTGTATAAATTGTATATAAATCATATATGAACTTAGATTATAGACTCATAAACGTTTACGTATTAAATCGTACGATTCATTAGATTTTCTTGAAATTTTCAGTAATTGAGGTTCATATATATATCAGTCCATATATGATTTATATATGATCCATAAATAGCCAAATCCATGTATCAGTTATATTTAATTGATATATGAACCATATATATTTCTTTTACTTGGGCTTCGCCAGTCAAGAATACTGGGAAATAGCGCAATATGGCGTCTGGCGAATCATACGTTATTCGCATCTCCGTCCATTGCGTTGGACATGGAAAATTCGTAAAAAGCTGCTAATGCATTTAAATTAAACGGAATTACAGATGAAGACAGCCTGCTAGTCTCTGACATGCTAATCGCTCAAGTACTCGTATCAAAAGAAGCATTTCTTTTTAGAAGCACTCTGATGGAATTTTATAAAACGTAATGCGCAACCCGATGCGGCAGTCTTGCCGCCTGTCGCACATTTCGAATCGCAAGTCCCAATCCCAAGAGCGTCGGGCGTTCGCGACACCTCTCTCTCTTGATCTTCTCATCTGAGAGCTTCCAGCTTCGAAGCACCTCCACCACTTTGCTCTCCCCCTCCTTTTATCACTAACAACATTTTCATCGTCCTCGTCCTTCTTTTTTTTATCTTGTGAAACTTTAGCTTTGGCTAATTAACGAGGGAGAAAAATTTGGCAGAGTTATTCGAAGATAATCTTCTTCCTCCAGATACCGCGTTCTCTTCTTATCCTTACTCTCTCGACACTCCGGTTTCCCTGATCCTGAGGCTTGTCTCTTGCTAGGTGGGAAATCTCGTTAGCTGCCTCATCCACGAGGAGAATTCGCCAGAGTCAGATCGTTATCGAGATAGAAGAGACGATCAGCGTTACGATTACGGGTTTGCTCGAGGATCTTCGAGTCTTTCGGAAAGTCTCTATATCTGTGGAGAGAGAGAAGGTGAGAGATAGAGAAAAAGAGAGAGGGAGGCAATGAAAGAGAGCGAACGGAAGTACCGGGAATTCTCGATCCTCGAAAAGTCAACTTGTCGGATTTCCAGGACGTTTATACTTCCGTCTCGAAGGTCCTGGTATTAGCATTAGCAGTTCCGGAAGACGATGGAGGTAAGAATAACGTAGTGGTTAGATAGTGAGGATGAGAGATACGGCAGGAAGTAGAGAGGATCAGGTAAAGTAAAGACGAAGTAAACAAGGAGCGGAGTTGAGTGTCGAAGAGAAGGGGTTGGCACTGCGCCGGTATCGTTAATTAATAAAGTACCTGAGTAAACTAACAATTTTACAGCGACGTGGCAAATTTAATAGCAAAGAAACAGCCTTTGTTCCTGGTGCGCGTAACAAAGTCTCCCATAAGGCAGACATAACTGCATGGCGCTGGCAAACGAAGAAGACTAAGGAAGAGCGCAGCGGACGTCGAGGCATCGAGGCATCCAGGCATATCCAGACAGAAAAGTATGGCGGCGCAGATTACTCCGTGCATACTTAAAACCTCGACAACAAGGCTGCTTCGCGAAAGTGCTCGTCTCCCTCGTCATTCTCTGGCTTGCAGTGTCTCTTGAGCGCGATGGAAAATGAGGGCGGAGAAAATGGTGGCTCTTTCACGAACGCTCGAGGGTGGAAATAAATCTATAGCCAGTCCCACCCTTCTCTAAGTACACGCAATTCCCTGGAGAAGGTGAGAAGGATGTAGTTGGTAAAAAAATAAAGTTTTTAATTCGGCCTAATGTCCGGCCCAGGGAGGATTTATGCTCGTGCCCGAGCTCGCAGCTGTGGTCCAGTACGCGAAGCCACCCCCGGCTGTCTCACCACCCCTTGGCTGCCACCCTGTTTACGAGTCTAAGCCACAAGAATGTTGCTCGCTGCTCGTAGCAGCAGGGCTGACAGTGCCACTGCCACGACCTCTCAAACCACCTACTGTCTGCTACCCTCCACCCCCTTTTTCCTGCTGCAGCTTTCATTACGCGTGCCGGAGTTGCATTCGCGATTAAATTGCTGAGTTATGTGTATTCGCATTTTTCGCCAATCCCACACTCGGCTCTGTTAAACGTTTCTCCAACCTGAAACTCTCTATGCGTTTAACGTCCTTACTCTTCTCATACGATTCTTTCCTATTTTCTCTTGTTAACCGTCATCATCCCCTGCTTCCTGCTATCTCCACTGGCAAGGGTGGCTGACGTCGAGGATGCCAGTGGCGAAAGGTGCTCGGAAGAGCGACGTTACGCTAACTGGAAAACGCGACACAGTTCATAATTTAGTGGAGACAATAAAGCGTCTTGTATGATGCATGTGTGGTTCAGCGTTAGCCACGGGAATGTAATAGAACTCCACTGAATAATGCGTCGAGAAGCGGCATGCACTTGCCAGCCCGTCCTAATTCCGTAACTATTCACATACGATGCAACGTATCCTAGCTAGATAATATTCCAACAAGTATAATCATCGCTATCACCAGCAAGGGACATCCATGCGAAAAGTGGATGGGTCATGAAATAGAAGGTAGACGAAGTGATTCGGAAATTTGATTGATGCGGTAAAAGAAGAGAAGGAAGAAAAAAATACATCGATACACGTAGACTTTTAAGGTCGCGAGTTGAGTTCATAACTTTTGGAAGGGAGGAATCGAAGGATGTTGGTTTTCTGGAGACGTCGGCATACAGAAAGTTTGGCCGGCATTGGATGTATCGTGAATTATTAAGTGGCATTTTTGGATGAATAATTCGCGAAGTGCGGGGTAGACCAATTGCCTCTCTCGTGTAAGTCGCGGATGTGGAAGTCGGGGTTATGGCTTGTGAGACTAGGGTGGAAACGTAGAGCGCGACCTGATGCGATATGATGGGAACGTGGAATACCAATGCAGCTATGGTACAGATGTGGATAGCCACGAAAAGAATTGGTACTCTTGAGAAGGGGACCTAAGGTTGTTTAGAAGGTGTTGGGTGAGTTATGTAAGACGGAAGGAGGATGAAGGAAGAAGAGTAAAGGAAGAGAGTAAGAAATGGATGAAGAAAGGAGCAGGGGGTTGGAAGGTGGACGGTTGGTAGGACGTAAGGTCGAAGCGCGTGGAGTTGTTATAGAAGAGGGATGAAAGAGAAGGGGATGAAGGAAGAAGGCAGAGGAGAGAACGATTCAAAATAGGAAGTCGTCAATGTTGCACGTGCCCACAGCTGCATCGCAGGAGATATACCCCGACTGGACTATCGCTAAAATATTGTGGAAAAATAACAAAAGGGATGGAAAGTACCGAAAGAAAAACAGGAGCCGTAACCGGCAAGAGGAAAATGCAAGGCGAGTATACAAGTTTCGTGGCGCGTTCTTATTTTCTAAACAAACACGACGAACTCATACGAGCTCCCATTCCGGGAACAGCTACATACATAGAGAGCATAGACCTTCCCCCTGCCACCCAGCTCCTCAATCCCTTCGCCCATCCCTGAGGCACCTCCATGGTATCCACCTCCATATAGCCAAGCTATATATACCACCGCGTTGGAAACTTTACAGTATTGGAATTCGAAAGCGTATCGGGGTCCAATAATGAATTGTCAACAGATGACACGGGGGAGGGTGGTTTCCCTCTTCTTGAATCGTTCCTTTGTAGTTTCGCTCCATGGGCAATTTCCAGGGGTGCGGAAAAGAGAGAGAAGGAGAGAGGTTCTCGTTAGAACTCGTTTACTTTCTCTTTTTCTCCCTTTCTCTTCGACAATGAGAGCCTCATTCAGTTGGCATCTCCTGTGTTCTCTCTGGTGGCAATGGCAAGGTCCGTTGTGTATACGATAGCAAACTGTAAACATTGCTAAAACAAACGCGAAATGCGTTCACGGGGCTCACGTGACTACTGTACGAAATAATAACGCAGCGTCGCGGCCATTGAATAAAAAGCCAACCGACAAAAAAAGCTTTAGAGGTAACGCCAACTGTGGTAACCCCCGATCGACAACTCCTCCCCTAACATCAGTAGCATTACCTACTTTTCTGACTGGTGACTACCAACCGTTGCTAACCATCCATGGACAATGGTCAGCAATGAAATTTCGATGCGAGACTAAGTGAGTTTTTTCATCTCGGGGGTAGAAGCAAAGCCCACCCTGTATTTCTATTCCCAAGAGATCCATTTGCAAATACTCTTGGTGCATCGGTGGTTTCAAATTCATTTGCCTTTTTTTCGCGTTGATTCACTCGCAATTTGATTAACATATTATTTTTTTTATCTTATGGCTCCTTTCATCCCTTTAGCAGCTTCTACCTTTTTATAAGATCCAGACGTTTATCCCGCGTCTGGTATTCCTTGACATCAGAGAAACCGAGTAAAGGGTGGAAACGGGGGGGGGGGGGGGGGGCGGTCTGTTTAAGTG
>JARQST010000437.1:20123-64531 GCA_030142225.1 Pachycephus smyrnensis | reverse complement strand
CCCCCGCGCCCCCCGCCCCCCCCCCCGGTCGGTGAAAGTGAAGAGGAACGAGAGACTGCTAGATGGAATTCCGAGACGATTGTCTGTAGCGTCGATCGAAAATCTAAAGCTGTATTCCGGCATTCTCGTCATGGGATCAAAATGTCAACAGGCTGCGCCGCAGCTGTGCGATGGCTTCGAATGGGAGAGGGTTGGCATCCCAGCAAACGTGATATCCGCCAGTTTTAACGGATCAAAGATTTCTCTAGGAGGAATCTGTGTGGATACAAGTATACCTGTATGGGATAAGGTAAAAGGGGTGTCTGTATCCGATTTACCTCGTGGAGATACGTGAAGGGTGCATTCGTAGGGGAGGATTCGGTAATGCATGAGATATGTATAGTGGGGGGAGGATAGTGCAAGCTCTTGCAGCCGGGCAGTCATAGAAACGAGTGAGGATCGAGGAGGCATTGAAAAGGGTGGCGCGAGGACTTAAGGGTGAGAAAGAAGGTGAATAAAAAGTTGCAAACTGCAACACCCCGTGACACACAATGGGCCGCAAACAGAGAGGAACGTACGCAGAGATCAGGAATAAACCCCACTGCAGCGGCGGTGGGCGCATTGCGCAAAACTCCCTTGGCCCACTACCCCCACGGGTTACCACCATTACCCTCCTCCGTCCTCATCATCCTCCTCCCTCGGTGCCCCGTGGCCCCCCTCAAGACCCCCCTAACACCGTGCCATCCTTTTTCGTGGCCCGTTTGCCCATTCAAATCCTCTCCTCTTTTTTCACCCTTTTCACGCCTAATTGGGCATTTTGTGCTGCACTGCCCGAGATATTATCATAGTAATAGCCATACGAGGCACAGAGCTACGGCTTCGCACAATGGCGCAATTCCACGTGTTGTCTCTTTCGCTCCATCCTCATCCACCTACTTCTCTTTCTTCTTCTTTTTCTTCTTCTTTTTTCCGTACTGTTCTGTCCCGTTCTTATCTCATTCCCAATATACTTCTTCATCCACTACAACCCCCAATAGAAGTCGGGGTCGGGTACAAGAACGTTCCAGAAAACGACACCCTACATCATCAGATATTTCACCATAGATAAACCATCCCCATGCAGGTGCGCCGACTATTCGTTAAGGGTTGGTGATGAGCCAGGCGCCCACTTCGTTCCCTTCTGCACTTCTTCAGGTCCCAGGGCAGCCGTCGTACATTTTTCTGGCAGCAACTAAAGAAATGCGACCTGCGCCCAAGACCATTCCACCACCATCCCTTGAGCAATAACTCAGGGGGCACGTAAAGTGAGTAACGTCTACGAAAGTAGTGCACGATCCTCCTGCTTTGACGAGACCCTTGCACGCCAGCCATGCCCAGCCACAATAGCCACAACAACCACAACAACCACACCAGACACACCACTCAACCCACTTCACTCCATTCTCCAGTCTGTAGACTCGACACCTAGATCATGAACAGAATCATTGCTTATCAGTTTCCAGATTGTTATTGTATTAGAGAAAATTAATTCAGCCCGTTTCGCATACTGCGGATCCTTAAGCACAGCAAATGCAACCCTTAAACCTAAGAAGGTGCACTTACATATATTAAACTAAGGTCAGTCTAAGATCGCTACTCTCAGCCGATTTCCTTCCTATCTTCGATCTTCAGGCTTCGATCTACGATCGGCTGCATAGGGTTTCGTGTATGAGCATTCGTTAGCATAAAGGAGCCAGCTAAACCCCAACCCTTATCACGATACTATCAGCTCTCTGCCCAGAGCCGTTAACCGAGTAACTGTAATTGAACAACGAGAAAACAGTGATTCTCACTCTACAGGCTAAATGCTTTTCAAGATTTACTCTATAGTCTCTTTCAGATAAACTCAGACTGTTGTGAAATACACTTCCGGGATGCTTCTGCTTGGTGAACACTGAGGCCGATGTTTTCTGTAATATCAGAAAACTAAAACAAATGTCTAGCATCGAAAGGACACGAAGATACCAGTGAAAATGAAAATTGGGACACTGATTATATAAGTTCTGGCAATTAAGAGGAGCGAAGGGTAACAATAATTTGAGAAGAGCCACTGTATTTCTTTAAACGCATAAAACATAAAAGCCGCGTTATCTCTCACCCTCGAATGTAACTACTTCCAAGTTTGACGAAGGTTTATATTAATTTGTTTGTCCCTCGGCCCATTTACGAAAGGGCCAACCTTCAGCATCCAGTATCCAGCATCCAGCATGGAGCAAACAAGCGGTAGTCAGAAGCAGTCGTAGCCAGCCACGAAGCAGCCAAGCTGATTGTGAGTTGAAGATCGACTCTGCGAACCGTAACAACCAAGAAATTTCCAGGAGCAGAAGCTCTCTCGGTCCTTGTAATTCTTCCATTCTCTTGCACCAGCATCCACCCATCCAACCATCATCAAGTAACTTTCCAGTCTTTAGCTGTTTTCATTTAGCCCCGTCGGCGACGTAACGTCTTTGAGTAATATTAACCCCTTTCACTGCGCTCATACAATTTCACTTTTCATCCCCTACACCGCCAACTAATGGTCCCTATTTTAAAGAGTTGAGGAATGCAACCTTAACGACCGGAAGTGCCTGCTCGTTTCCAACGAAATACAAAATATAAAGTAGAAAATGTTACGTTTCAAATTACCCCGTTCCAACCCCCCTAAGATAAGACGGCATAACTTTAAGTTCGCCTTCGCGGGAATGAAATCACTTTGCTTCCCAAGGAATTCGAAATGACTACCAGTTTCATCCCCTCCCACGGTAAATCGAATTCTCCAAAGCAACTGGGTCTGTGGGTTGCGAGTCTACTGGACGCCCAGGCATTGAAGTCCACTGAAGTCTTAACGAGTCGCAGAGGTTCCATCCCTCTAGTAGGTAGCGTAGGGTTGGTTGATACGCATGTAGCCCAGAGGGTAATAGAGAGGAAGAGAATTTCAAAAGAGAGAGCGAGAGAGAGAGAAAGACAAAGGTTTCTCCATTCCCAACTGTGTCCATCTTGTTGGCCGCAGTGGTTGACTAGTGAAATAGAGGAACGGAGGACTGCGGGGAGGACTGCTCCAAGGGAGGACTGGAATAGAGAATGGAGGCTGGTAACGTTTTCACCGAGGTCCAACGGAATTGGTATCGCGGCGGACGATATACGCCTGTAATGGCCGGAGCTGCGAATAGCTCGAGGGAACTTCTCGAAATATCACTCGCTTCGTCCCTAAACCAACCGACGCAACAGTAGGTATTCCTGTTGGAGCGGAGTAATATCAGGTAGAGGCTAGCGTAGCAATTTCATTACTGTAACCACTGGGTATCCAGGCATTCGTGTGCAACCGACAATGCTTGCACGTTTATGGGAGACAGCCTATACGCGAGATTACACCACTGTCCAAGTATTGCCGGGACTTGCTAATTCACCCAAGAGGAAGAACAGAGTCCCACTCCCACTATTTCTATCAAACGAACTTACCCACCCAGCCTCCTCGTTCAGCCATTACTGTTGTTTCTACTCTGTTTACTGTTTTCTCCTCTGTTTCTATCGTTTCTCCGTTCCAGCCTTTTCTACGACTTTCGTATACTGCGGGGCGGTAACATTGGTACAGGGTATACGTATACGGTTTTGGTCTATTTGGAAATCCTGAAAATTCCATTTATCCTGGACGCTTTTGTGTCGGTGATAATCTTTCAGACGCTTTCTATATTTGTGCTGTGTCAGAAATCCAAGTCTTCGACTACCTTTTTTATTTTCAGATCGTTTAGGCTGAAAAAAAATAGATTCACGCTTTGATTCTTCCGCCCTCTTGACTCTGGAGATACCCGAAGGGTTGCGCCTGGTTTTAAAGAGACTTTGCTTCAATATCTTGGAGACGTACACTAGGTAATATTTTATGGGGTAGTTATCGCGCTGAAGTCTTTCAGGGTCTTGTTCTCCGAGGTAAGGGGTGCCGGCTAGAGAAGGGATGAAAAGATGAACGGCATTAGGTAGTGAAGGGAGTGCGGTTCCTTTCAGCCACCCTAGAAGAAGGATGTCCCGAATGGTCTTTGTGGTAGTTTCAGGTAGGGTCGCGCGCAAGGGACGATGACGGGAGAAAGAGAGAGTCGAGCTCAGAAGGTAATGAAAGAAAAGTGTGGGACTTTAATTAGGTTCGCCCGGGCCAGAAACCAGCCCCGGTTGACAAACTACCCCCATCTCTCGTAGCCGCGCGCTTCTACTCTGTTAACTTAAGGCAGCGCGTTGTTTTCCGGACTCGACGGCAAAAGCGAAAAGGACGCCTGGTTTGGCATTGCCTTAGACCGCTGCCCCGCGTCTCTCCCCCCTTCGCTCCTTATCATCTCCTAATAAGACCTCCGACCCCTTCTTTCTCTGCCAGCCTCTCTTATTTAGCTCGACCTTTCTCTTTCTTTTTTTCTTTTTCTTTCTTTCTCTCTCTTTTTTTTCTTACGCGAAAAACCTAGTCAATTATGTAACGCTGCCACGAAATTACCCGACCGCTTTTCTTCCCTGGCATTTGCACCGTTCCCTTCGAACTAAACGGATCTTCCTAGCAGTTTTCGAATAGTTGTAGAAAAATAGAAAAGAAGTTTCGAGTAAATAGGAAAAGCGGGACAAAACGCTTTACGGGATTAGCTGGCGTTTGATGAAAATCACTTTAATTGGTCGTGCCGCCGGGGGGTGGGGGGTGGAGTGGTAAGTGAACGAGGAGTAGTGCAGAGGAAGAAAAGTACAAAGAGATGGAAAGGAAGATGGGCAATAAGAGATACAGGGGTGAGGAGAGGAGTGACGGATTGTGGATGAAGTTCAAATGGAGGAAGGAAGGAAAGGTTAATCCCCTTGAGAAAATTGTTCGACTCGGAAAACTAATAACGACGAGTTAAGGTTTCCAGGCTGAGTCGACGCTGGCAGATCGGAGTCGATGAGACATTCCGTCGTGGCGGCAACTATCGCTGTATTGTGTACCGTCCCACGATACGCGTTGTGAACTATGTACTGTATTGCACGTATAGCGCTGACTGTCGGAGTCACGGGGTCAGGGGCTGCTTCGTGGAACGGCGGAACGGTGGAATAAGGGAACGCAGGATGACGTGCTGGATACGTGTAAGCACTTGCAGCCCCTCACGTTGTCATGTCAAACGTTACTCGCAGAACTAATCTTTCTCTCCTTCTATCTTGATGGAAGATGCGCAAAATGCCTGCTTTTGAAGCCTTTGAAGCTTCGCAGAATTTATCTTGGCTTCCGAATTCGAGGTTATCGTATTATAAATATTTATATCGTATTGTAAATATTCGCACAAGCGATTCCGCCGGCTAATTGTATTGGCTGTGAATTTTTGCGATGATATCCGCCTGAGAAAACAAGAGAGTCAAGTGAAAAGTTAGTAATTCTTCAAGAGGGGTCATGACTTACGACCCGAAGAAATGTAAAAAAAAATGGCTTCTTTGTCGGTTACACTTTGAATCCTGTACCCTGTTAGCAAAGCAGGTTAAAGTTCTCTTTTATGCGCGCACGAGAGAACAACTTTGGTAAGACAAACGTTAGGGTGGAATTCTCTCTCAGGGTTGCAGGGCAGGGGAAGAAATGGCAGAGGCGGTAAAAATGGTGAGGATCACGGGAGGATGAGGTCAGGCCTCCTTCGTGGTGGTGCGAGAGGAAGGGGCGACAAACTTTGGCGGTTAAATAGTGAACATCGCTGGGCGAAAGGCCCTCCGGCGATTAATAACATTTATGATGAAAGACTTGTCGGAAAATTAAAAGAAAATGAATTCCCGTTACCTTTATTTCTCGAGCGAGATGCGAACTTTTTCTTCAGGGCTGCCAGTGTCTCGTTCCCTCGTCCTTTCTCACTTTTTCTTATTCATCTTCGACCCTTTTTCTCTCCCATCATTCCCCCGCTCCTGTCTCCCCCCCGCGCCTGTCTCCCCCCCGCCCATCATCTCCCACCTACCATACTCTCCTACTAATAGAATAAAAGCGTTATCGAACCTATTTATAACCCTATAGAGAATTCATTTCCAAAATAACTCCTAGAGAAACGCCACCCCTCGTGCCTTGAGCGTCTAGCAGGACGATTAATCTCCACCCTTGAGATAGATAGAATAGTGGTATAGGTAAGTGTGTCATGACTGTTATGAGTCATGACAGGACACGCGTACAGACGAACGCACCAAAGTCCTGGCCAATTCTCGTGAAACTCTTCCAATCTCTTTCTTGCCTAGCATCTTTATTCGTTATTCCAATAGGGTGGGAATAATTCGCGTTTCACTCTTCTCTAAGGTTCCAGCCAGCACGGAATTTGGTGATCCGTCAAAAGCGCGAGAACGGAGGAAGCTCTCTGAGAAAGTGAGGCACTCTACACTCCAACCTGTCTCCAGTCTCTCTGTGCTCGGTGCGCCCGTGGACTCGTAGAGCGTAGTACAAGTCCCAAGGCGTCGTCAGGGAATATTTCACGTTCAGTTAATTAGCGCAAGACAAACAGGCGAAAGTTACGGCCGTTCTCGAGAAAAAAATGCTCCCTCCTCCCTACGAGTCTCGTTCAGTCACATTCTCGTATCTTCTCTCTTTCTCTCTCTCTCTCCCTCTCTCTGTTTATCCTAGAGAGAGAGAGAGAGAGAGGAAGCGAAGGGGAGTTTATTTGCTCTCCCTCTCTCTCACCCTTCGCTCTATTCACTCCTTTCTACTCGCTTTATTCTCTTGTTTCTCTACCGGTCTCCTCCTTCTCCTCCTCCACCTTCTCCTCAGCGGTATGGTTACCGCGAGGTAAATAATAGCGGCCGGACATGTTTTAATTTTACTGGGAACGGTTCGTCATGCATTTAAATGAAGACGAAAACGAGCACTTTCTTTTATAGCGAGAGTGCACCAAGAACCTAACGAGCTTTCTCCCTACGCCCCTCTGAAATCTCCAGCTTTTCTTCACCTCCCTCGCTTTCCTCATTTCCCACCTAATTCGCCTTATGCTTCTTATCCTCCGTCTCTCGACTCATTGATTAGAAGAAACATCTACCTTCGGTAGTAGTCGTATACATTGAAGCAACAAATTTAGCGATGAAGCTTCGCATTTTCTGCTCTAGATTTCCCGAGTCCAGATTCCTGAAAACCCAGGTTAAATCCGAGTAAGAGCTAAGAAAACGTAGTTGTAGAAAAGGAAGTGAAAAATATTATAAAAGAGAGGGAAATGCCAGAAGCTTAATATTTCTAGAATAATAACTGGGAGTAATAGTGAATTATTGACTACCTCCTATCTTGCGACCCTCTACATTATAACGGGGTTGTCGGGCTGGAGGGAACAGGTAGGATAGGGAATGAAATAGGTATACACATATATGCTCATGTGGATTTTCGTGTTGGTGCACCATGGCCGCGTGCACGTAGGACAACTACTGGCGGCTTTGTTTCGTGTCGGGAAAGCTTGTATGTCTGCTGCCTGAGGTCCGTAGGGGTATACGCCCCTACCCTCTCTCATCCTTATGGAGACTTTCATATGTAGATGCGTGTTCGTACGCGGGCACGCAAGTACGCGACTAGGCAGGCACGCACGACGCAAGCCAACTTCTCCGGAGCGATGAGGACTCGAGCCACTTGGGGAAACGATGGAGAAAAGCTTCTGTAGGGAGTGGGGCTTGCGGAGGTGGCTAAGTTGCCTATGGAGTTAACATAACATAATCCAACATGGTGTAACGTATACGTAACAAGGCGTAACATAGTAACAGAGCTTTTACTGTACAGTGTACTAGAATAGTTGGATATCTACGTAATACGTATAAGCGTGACATCAGTAGTATAGGTAGTTCTACGTCAGCCCTGTCTTTCCTCTATCCCTCCACCAATCCACGACAAGCACGTTACGCACTCCACTTGGCTCGTGCTTCTTGGAACAAGAGGCCTATTTGCATCGTCGATCGACACCAGATGATTCCTACGAGGGTGCAGAAGGGTGGTGGAGAAAAATACTGTCAGGCTAGTGGAGAAAGAGTGCGGGAGCTCCTCCTGAGAGAGGGTTGCGTGAAGGGACGAGGAATGGGGACAGGTCCAATCGGGGGTTAATGTATTATTATAAAGTGGGGGATGGTCGGCTTTGAGGGTGGCTTCCAAAGGGAAAAAAGAAGATGGAAAGTGAGGGAACGAGGCCGAGAGGCTTCGTCCTCGGCTCTGCGGAGCCATGCCGAAGGACCAAGAGAATGGAGGTTGGTACGTTGTATGCCGTGAGAGGAGAAGGAGAGGAGGAGGACGTGGAGACGACTGAGTATAGAGGAGAAATGAGGGAGTTGAACCTCTTAATTAGCTGCAATTACCGCAACATAGCGATGTCGGGCAAATCGCTGGAGGCTCATTCTCCGTCCTTCATCTTCCATCCCTTAGTTACTTCTCCGACCCCGTGAGGCGCAACCCCTTGGCACCACCATCTCATCCCATCCGCTACGAAAGAGCCAATTTGCGATTAAATTCAAGCTAATATGCGGAAAATAAAAATACCTCCCCAGGTACATACACGCGTACACCCTTGCCCTTCGACCCTTGCGTTGTCACTGTCTTTGTTCTTCATCCCCAAGAAACAATCTCGCGGAGAAACGAGCCAACCTCAGGAAATTGGTGTATTCTTAGTTCTTGGTAGACGTTCCTTATCCTCAATACGTAATGCTCGTCGCAGCGAGAGACTCCCGTTTTCATCCACATAGAGAACTGAGAAGAGAGGAAGGAAGCCGCGTGATTCAAAGAGAGGTTAGAGGACTGGATGCTGCGAAAAAAGGAGGCCCGAAGAAGAGGAAACGAGATTGACTTCGGAAGTGCATGCGCGGAGGCGAAGAGGAGGTATTCAGGAGGGCGAAAGAGTCGAGTGCACGGATAGAAGGAATATGCCGTAGAGAGAGAAAAAAAGAAGGAGTGGGAGGGAGAGGGAGAACAAGAGGAAAAACAGGCAGCCGAAATAATGTCAGGAGGTATAGATCGCCTTGGCACTTGGCAGTAGGATGCCAATAGCTCAGAGATTCCCTGTGGTCCAGAGCGTGTCACCGCATGTACGTTCGTACGTCAGTTTGTCCCATCCTTGAGCATCTGCCCCCCTCCTTCCCTCCCGCGCGGTCACAAACAGAATTATTTATGAGCTTGAATGCGAGCCAAAGCTCGTCTGTAAGCCACTAAGACGTTTCTCGATGCTACACAGGATTCAGCTAGAAACGAGGAAGGCCGGGGATTCCCCTCCGTTCCCGATCCCAAATTCCGAATTTGACGTCCCGAATTACTCACTCTTCTGCGGCCAACGAAAAAGGAGCTAAAGAATCCTAAGCCAGTCTGGAACCATCCGGAATTTCATCTTCCTTGAGTGGACAAACTCACCGAGGAGAATATTATCACAGCAGCATCTTCCTCCACCTCCACGGGACACCCCTGCTGCTGCTGCTGCTGCTGTTGCCGTTTTGCAGCGAGGCAGGACCGCCTCAAAGGATACGTCGTAAGATCTTGGTCCTAGCTAAGGAAATGCTTCTAAAGTACAGAAAGGCGGATGCGAGTATCGAGACGAAGAAAGAAAGGCAGAGTCGAAAAAAAAAGAAAAGGTCAAATAAGGAAAAAGAAAGAAAGCCTGAGAGAAAGAAGAGAAGAAAGGCAGATAGGGAGTGAAAGGCGTAAACGGTCCTTGGCATTTACACGAAACTCGTAACAGCGAGTGGGAGCTTTTGTTGGTGACTGTCAGATGGGAGGATAAGATTAGGACTGCTTTCTTCGCCGAGCGTCAATGTTACCGAAAGCTCCAGTTAGGGGAGGGCACCCCTCGGTTCTCGCGTTCTCGTCAGACCTCGGGAATCTTCGCTCCTCACTCGAGGGGTAGCATCGCAATCACCCTAGTTCCATCTTCCTCCAGCACGCGGCGCCACCAAATGGAATCAGTGGATAAAGCTCCTACGGAGCAGCCGCAGCATATTTCCACCTTCTCGAAAAGTTCCTTTGAAACTTCCCTCGTGGTTCCATGGCGCATCGTGTTCGTATTTCGTACTTCGCTTTGATACCCGAGAAGCGGCTGACAAAATTGAGAGGAGCACGGCTTGGCGAAATAGGAAAATGAGGGAATCTAAAAGGACGGAAATGGAAAGGCGGCAAAAACAAAGGGATGAAAAGCGCGAAAGTGGCTTGGCGGGGGAAAAAAAAAGAAGTGCCCCGTCATAAATGAATTTTTGTCGCTGAAGCCGCCTATCCAATGCATCGACCGTGAAACTATTTGCGTTGCACTCGACAATGCGAAAATTCGCGCTCGCGCGCTTTCGAGCGCTCTGTTGCAAATTAATCGAGGCTTATTTTTATGCGAGCGTCCGGAGTTTCGAGAGCGGCCAACTATACAATGCCCTCCTCCCCGTCCTATCACCGACTCTCCACTGTCCTCCCCTTAGCTATCAGCACCACTGACTACCACCACCATCGGCACTACTGTAAAATTCCAAATATTTCGAAAGCGTTTGTGTGCGATTAATCCTCCGGAACGATTGGAGTTTAACGTTAATTCGTATCGATTTCAAAGCGATACCGCAGTAGGCAGATATTCCCTTGTAGCGATTCGAGAAATAACGCGACCCATTCATAACAAAGCTGTTTATTCTCCTGAGATACGTCTACCTCCCCATCTCACTCTTTGTCCAGAATTTCACTTCCTTTCCGCTTTTTCCCTGACTCTGCGCCTCCGCTGCGATTTCACCTTTTTCGCCCCTTTTTCGTCCTTTAATTGGAATTCGAGGAGCCGACCTTTTACGAGGACCGAAACCTTCGCCACCCTCCTTATCCTTTCCGTCTTTTTTTTTTCTTTCGAGTTTCTCCCACCCGTATCACCCTACGATTCTCGCACGAAGAAGACAAGGAAGAAAATGCGTATCTCAAAGGAATTACGAAAGTCTGTAAAACTGGGAAAATCGTAACGCGATCGTAAGAGGGTTGCAAGTGTCGTAGGGGATGTTAAGCAGCTTGTGTTGATAGTTCGACACGCACTACCCGAAGACGAGTATAGACAAGTTCTTCCAAAGTGCAGAAGTGAGCAAAGTAAGTACAAGCGTGTGGGTCGGGTGACGCGAAGGGGAGTGAGAAAATGTTAGGGAAGTAGAGAGAGAGCGAGGGAGTCAAAGTGAGAGAAAGAGAGAAAGAGAGAGAGAGAGAGTAGAGGCAATAGAAACTATGGGCAAGGGAGGCTGGGCAAGTAGGAGAAAGGGTCATACGAATCTTGAAAGCGGACGGCATAAAGCAACCCCTTGGGAAGCTTGCAGGCGACTGTTGCCTCGCGTCTTAGCTCGTGCAATTCCGCGGACGCTCGGGAACGCCGGCGCCTCTGGGCGTCGCGACGGCGGGCGTCCAGGGCTGGCAGGCAAAGGCGTCCCTTTGCGCTCTCCCCGCCAGACGAGTCCCGACTCTACGCTCGGCCGGACGTGACGTAACGTAGCGTAGCGTAGAACGAACGTACTACCGCACGCAGCATTGTCCGCCAACCGCGGCTGCACGACAGCAGCATCGCGCTCATCGTGGCATCGCCATATAAATGCAGTGACAACAATAATATTTTCCATAAATTCCCTAAATTCTTCAAAAAAGCCAAAAGATCATCGAGAAAGCACGTCTTCGTCCCTGTCGTCATTCTTCTCGTTATCGCGTTCCACTGATAAAACACTCGAAAGAGACCTCGTGCCTCGCTCGTCGAATCCTCATGAATAAACAATAAAAAAAGTAAGTTTAAAAACGTGCGATCGTACGCGATAAAAGCTCTCCTTGTCGGACTACATGTGGTCGCGAAAGTTTAAAGGGACACCCGATAAAAAAAGCTACGCGAATAAATCCCTCGCGTTTCGCACGAGTGTGCGATTTGTGAGCGACACGGTAGCCTAGAAACGAGAAAAAGTTTCCATTGGCGTTCCTATCCTCTAACGTAAACGTTTCTTCGAACCTTAAGCGACCGGTGGATTTTCCTAAATCAATTTCGAAGGACGAGGGAGAGTCGAGCAAGAGCAAATGTTCAATTTCGCACGACCTTGGAACATTAGAGATAGACTAAAATAGAGATCAGTAATGTCGCGTGGAACATAAACATAAACGTGGTCACCTTTGACAGGAGAATTAAGTCACGGGTCACGGGAATACCTCGACGCGTCTCGTTCACGGAAATTACGAAGACACACAGTGACGTCCTGATAATAAAGTAAGAAAGTGCAGCAGAGTGAAAAAGGAGATAAAGGCCAGCAAGAAAGCATGTGCGATACTCCGTATAATTTACAAGGAGACCGGAAATACGTCGAATAATCGAATGAGTAAGAAGAAAAGTGTAAGTCAAGTTGAGTACTGTAAATATATCCTTTTATAAATATAAAATAAATGAGACTCCATAGTGGGGAGAGTGAGGAGAGCGTTATCAGGCCGTTAAAGTCGTGAAAGGATCTTCGAAATCATCAGACGAGAAATTTGGTGAAAAGTCTCCGGATAAAAAAAAAAGAGAAAGTAAATTAGCTGGAAAATAACTTTTTTTTTCCTCAAATAAAATTCCCCCTCAGCCACCAGAGACACGTGCTTCTCCTGCGAGGTGAAGGACGTCGGAAATAATTAATTGAGAGTAAAAAGGAATTCGCCGAGGCGATTAAGAAATCTGTAAAGATGCTGACCATGTCGACGCTGATGATGCCCACGACGATGACCACCATGACCAATCCTGGTCCCATACCGGCTCACAACGTTCCTCAGAAGATTGAACCGCCTAAGCTGACCGCAGCAGCGACGCTCACTCACACGACGACGGCCGCCAACAAATCAGGTGCCTCTTTACGCTCAATTTATTATTTTCCACGGTTTATTCGCTATACTCTCTGGGCTACTTGTCGGGATCCGTCCGTCTTTTATCTTGTCTCCAGCCCATATCCGGTTTCCACGAACGGGACGATTACAGCTAAACTTTACTATATCTGCCCCTTTCCCCCAATCCCAACCACCCCTCCACCTCTCCTCTAAGGATCTCGAAAGTTTCGCCAGTGAGTTTGTCCTGGAAAGTATCGACTAACTGACTAAGTACAGTCCAGCATTTCGTAAATATACTAGTGTCGACAAATTGTCTATTGAGAAACGCGAATCGATTATCTGTCGATACGAGCATGGATCATTGTTATTATTTATGTAATCGAACTGGCAATTGTCAATGATTAGAATGATACTGAATTATGTTTGAAATCGAGTACGTATAGAGTGACAGGTTCATGAGGTAGTACCGCGACTAGAAAGGTCTAACGTTTCCCATTAATGAAGCCCAATAGGAGTTAGGGGTCAGGGGTCAGAGGTCAGAGGATAGTAACACGAGTATGTCACCGCGTATGCTCGGCTTGGCATTCTGCGCGTACATAGCTGCCTCTGTGGAATTTAGGGGATGACGTTGAGGAGTATGGAGATGACATTCGTACTTGCAATAACGATCATCGATGATCAATCGGATTAATTGCATCGGATAAAACAGATTGTTACACATCGAAATCCGCTGACGCGCACGCGACATCCTTTTCGCGCTCGAATCAAGCTAATCAAGCAGAGCTGGAGCAATCTCCATAATGCTCTTCCCACGCAATTCTCGGAAGACAGAGAAGGAAAAAAAAGAGAAAGAAAAATACGAAAATAAAAGTCTATATATCCATCCCGCTTTTTCCGATATCGGGAAGCGTCTCCCTCAGTCGATCTAATCGAACTTGATCGATTCTTCTCCGTTATTCTCGCAAGGCACCTCGACGTCGTTTACATCGTGGTACACTGCGTCGCGACGCTCAAACGAGACAGCGGGGATAAAGTCACTCTCTCTCTGTACTACTGCGGAGATGGGGATGCGCCTTTATCACGTCCGGAAGTGGAAATCCTTGTCAACAGCAGGATTCGGCTGCACTTTGAGTGACGTTGATCCTCAATGATCCTCCGTGCATTTGGAAAAGTGCATGACGCTCGATGCACTCCAATCCATATTCGTAATAGACGCGTAGAAGATCAGCTGGTTGGATAGTGCACTGAAAAATATTTATTTACAATTACTGCAAATGGAGTATAGATGCTGAATTAATGAAGATGAATGAGAAGCATGCCACTATATCGGATATATATCGATCATTGATATCGTATAAATATATTAAAATCTGTGAAAGTTGTCATCGACGTCGGCGTCGCGATGCTCTCGCAGTACCAGAGGACGCTGGCATCGTTCAATGAAAACGTGGAAAGACGTGTACGTAGCCAATGGACGGCTTGGGCGTCCCGACGAGGTTACCAAAGTTTCGTCCAGAGATTCAATTTTGGTTGGCGCGGCAACCAGCGTCGCGACGCGTATCTTCACTTACCGATTCTCTTTCCTTTTCCTCCCGTTCCTTGTTCTCTCCCATTCCCTCTTTATTTCCGTTGACTGACTCCCTTCATTTTCTCCAATCGAACGATTTTGGTATTGGTATAACTTTTTGGTTTTTAGGGGCGCTTTTGATTGGAGCTTGTTTCGATCTTCACCCTTGATTTTCTTCCAATTCTCTTCTCTCCCACGTTTCCTCGACGGGCTCTAAAAGCGAACTGATCCTACTGAGTCAGGATATCCGACTTGCACCACGTGTCGCGGAGGGTAGAAAAAAACCGCAACGCAAATCGTTACGCGACTCGAAAGAATAAAGTTAAAAATTCCCTGAGCGAGTAAAAGAACGTGGCTGAAATGTAAGGGAGGTAAGATGATATTCGGGTGTGAGATAGGGGATGGGACGTTTGCACGAGGGTGCGAGTATTTTGCAAAAGGGGGAAGGAATATATCCTCGTGTTGGTATATAGGGGTAGATACGTGGATGTTTGCCGAATTCCGATATTTAAATTCCAGGAAAAGACCAGGTAACGAGAGTCACGATAAAAGTTATACCTCCTCCCCTGTCACGTAACCCTATCCTATTTGTTAAATTACACGACGCACTTGACGACGCCGACGTCCCGATGTCTATTGATTATCCCTGAGGGTTAATTAAAAGCACCCGAGGCTCCTTATTCGCTCCCTTTGAGAGATCTCGATCGAACATCATCACCTCTCCTTCTCATCCTCCTTCTTCTCCTACAGCCGCTTTCAATTTTACGCTCACTCCCCGCGCCAACCGGATTTCCGCACCCTATACGCCATACTGACCGGGATATCAACCTGGAACCTGGAACACTCTGCGACACATTCGGCGCGCATCCTACTTTGCTCTCCACTCGCCCTTTACATACGTATATGCTCCATCCATGCTTGATATTACATATATGCTCACGAGTAACTGTACTCTATGCAAAAAAAAGTATTGGCAATAGGTAATCGAAGCTTGAAGCTTAAACACACTACTGGAAGCTCTTGCGTCCATAAACCTGTTTTTGTGTACTCATTCTAAATCTGTCTAACTTATCGAGCCGTACTTCTACGTCCATTATTTAAAGCACTGTAGTCGCGTTATTAGAGAGGATTAGATACGAAAATGAAGTAGGATTGTAAAAAGAGGTGGGATGGTTCTTGAACAAAGCCTCATTTCTATTGTGTAACAAGACTTATTAATATCGATCTATCAGTCCTTTGATTAACAGCAGAGGGGTGTGTAGAGTTTTATTGTTCTAATAATGGAATCGCGAATGACAGTGACGTAAGACAGTTGCCATTTATTACAATGAAAATAATAAAAACCTAATTCCAAATAAGGTCCCCCTGATTCTCTCGACTTGTCGTTTGCAGTCTGATTCTTAAAAAATAATTCCAGGTGGAATCTCTTCGAGTATCAATAAATTTCAGAATAGTCACGGTGCACGGAATCCGGGATGCGAAGGGGTGTGTAAAAATAAAAGGTATTGCCGAGATGCAAAAGAATGTCTGCTCTTGTGAAAATGCAGTAAAAATGCCAACCCTGAGACATCCGCACGCGCGGCTTTCGAATATAATTCTTTCCCTGCTGAAGGATCCTCTTGGCTGCTAGATAATCGATATAGGAACTGCTTCGGAACAGGTTGGGAACAGGGGAATCGGACTGCCAAGAGTCTTTCAATGGAAATAAGGTGGGGATGACTATCCCGGAGTCATAGAATCGTAGAATAACACAATGTATACATCGATATACGATTGTAGGCGAAGGCGTCGGCCCGGGATAACCACTTAAAATCGGGCAAAAGGCAATAGTCGAGCCTGCCTTAATATTTCTTCTTTCTGTACTAGCAGTTATCTAGGTGTGTCTATATATATACACATGTACATAAATACATTTACCTATTGCCCGTGTTCCTACAACCGCCCGGATCTAATATCCTAGGTCTCCCGGGTGTCACCAGGTTATTTCTACCGCTGTTTTATGCCCTGACACCTACTCTTTCACGCCCAAAATTGGTTTTAGATTATAACAATGTCGAATGCGTCTGCTACGTCCCACGAGGTACGTTTTCATAAAACGGAACCCACCTGTCATTGGAGAATAGGAAAGTAGTTTCTTGGGAGATCAACTACGTCATCCTAACCTCAAGGGTTGTAATATCGAGAATTATTTACATACGGCCTAGCAGCGTATAAAGTGCGTCGAAGGTATCGGAGACGTTGTGGGGGTTCCCTTTGGCAAATAAGGGAACAGGAAATAAGGTGAAATCGATAAGACCATTCCAAGTACAAGGTTCAGGATCGTTTGACCTCGGGAGATAAAACGGACCAAAGGAGAGAGAGGGAACTGAGGAAGCTGAGGAGGTCGGTTGGGCCTTTTAAAAAATTGATTAGCGGTTTTGCCCGATAGGTAAGACCCTGCCAGCATCCCGATACGTTCTACACCTTCCGTCCTACTATAGGATCCACGTTCGCCGTTTTTCCCAGGCGACGTTCGCTGCCGGAACGACTGATCTCTATTCCCAGTGGCTGGGAAAACTCGTAAAACGGCACTTGGAAATTCGCTGTGCCAAGTTAAACTTGATCGGAAGTGTGGCGTGGATGGGGGAAGGAAAGAGATAGGGGGTGACCGTCGAACTAGGGGATGTTGCTACGATCTTCTCTCTCCTCTCCATCGGGGGAATGGGTTTTCGCTTGGTAGCTATGAGACGTAGCTATGGGTACCTATGGGACGCAATAGCAGAAGTACGCAAAGGTTGGAAGAGGGTGGGAAGGGCGGGGGAGGGACAGAGCGTCGAATGATATTGTTTTAGCTGAAAACGAGTCCTCCGTGGACGCTTAGAGGCCATTTTCCCGTGGGTCGCTCGCCGCCATAAAAACTCTATGTGGAAATATCAAGCAGTTACCCTCTGGCCCTCTTCAGCCCTCCACTGTCCTCCAGTTCTCCAGCCCTCTAGTCAGTCCCCCTCTATATTCGTTGGCTATGTGCTTCCAGAGGAGAAACTGCTTCGTACTCTTCGGTTAAGGGGAGCAATGCCTATGAATATGCTCCAGCTCGAATAATTCCCTATTCCCCATAGAACTCCTCCAGGGTTAAACGTTAAACGGGTTAACAGGAATGAGAGGTCTATGGTATATTCTATACGGTACTTAGAAGGTACCTGCCGCATGCATACATATATACCAGTTGAGTATGTCCCCCCCTCTCTCTCTCTCTCTCTTGCCGATTCACCAGGGTGTCCACTGAGGATACGCATGCGACTTGGCCCATTGCCTCGAACCAGCAAAATCTGACCCGTTTCCCTTGGGATAAATCTAAAATTTGGCATGCCAACCTAGGACCAGGAATTCCTCCTTTCGTCTGATTCGCTGTAGCGCAACCTACGACAGTCATGTCTCGCCGACTCTTTCTTCTGTCAGTCTCTGCAATTCTGATTGTCAGGGCGTTTCATTCTTAGAGAAGAGGACGCTGCTGATCCTGTGGGAACATCCTTATGTATGGAACAAGATCGCGAGCGGGAACGTCTAGGAAAATTCCAGAGAATGGTATTTTCAGAGAAGAGGAAAGATGGCTTCAGGCTAGAGAATATGGGTTTCATGGGTTGGCAGGTTGTTTCCTCTTTCTCTCCTACTCTCTCTCTCTCTCTCTCTCTCTCTCTTCTCTCACGACTGCAAGAAGCATGTTGCTCACGTTTTGACGGTGTTAGTGCCAGTACTTGGAAATGTTACACAGGAGCTATGACTAGTAAGTCCCTTCTTATGTTCCTCTCAGTTAATGGTAGGTGCTTCATGGGCCGCGTTGGTACTCTTGTCGCCTGGCTGGCTGACTGGGTGGCTGGCTGGCTGGATGGTTGGCTCGTTCACTAGCCGACTCGAGCACACTACACCTATAATACACTAGACCGGATGCGGAAGTCGTGTTCTCCACTGAGGCAAATTTCTCACCTGGTTGCGTCCACTATGCACGCACTGTAAATCACGGCGTTTACTTCTATCGATGGGATTTCTAAAGGGAAAACTAACCCATTTCTAAACCCTAACCCATTTTCTTCTACCTAATCGAACCCTCCCACCATCTCGTTTTTCTACCTTAACCCCTTAGCCATTCTCTCCCCGTTCTCTGTCATTCTCCTTCGTCCCTCTCTCCATTCAGCTGAGATAAGCCAAGAAGTGTCGCAGCATGCGATACGCTCCAAGAGATTCGACGTCGCTTTGACAAATTCGTGAAACGACTTACGATCGAACGGTCGGCTGTCATGGCTCAAACGAGTGAACGTCTCTTCGTCCTTGTAAGCGCCATTTTCCAAGGAGAAAAACTCCAAGGGTTTGGAGGGAAACGGCAGGGGAGGGAAAAGGGTGAGGATAACTGGGGTGATGCTCTTAAGAATGGGATAGGAAAGCCATTGGAACGGCGATGCTACCCCGACGGACTGCGACGCCAAAAGGGTGAAATGAACGTAACGAACGGGAGTGGAATTTCCATGGGACTCACACGAATCCAGTTTGCTTGGGCCAACGAGTGTCTGTCCATGCAGAATGAAAAGAACACTGGGAGTTACCAGTGTCTATATATATATATAGTGTAAATATACATATTACGTGTATAGGGTCCTTTCGAAAAGGGTCACTCGCACAGCAGGCGGTGAACTGCAGGCACCCCTTTAAAACCTTTCCTTCACTCTCTTCTTTTTTTGTTGGGCAATTTGCATAAAGTTCGCAGCCATTAGGCGGAACGCACGCGTCTCCGTTTGCGAATTCGTTATTATCGGTACGGGCTGACGAGCATCAAAAGAAAAGCGTCTCTCCTAATTGCGTTGACGAGCTTCGGCTCCTCTCCTTTGATACAATTAAACGGAGTGAAACGATCTTTGACTGAAAACTTAGCTAGACTTTCAGAGAGCTTCCGGGCTGATATTCCACTTCCTTCTTGGATGGTACCACTTCATTTGTTATTAATTAGTAGCAGCACTGAGGTACATTATGCGTCTAGGAGTTAAGAAGTGACGCCTGCTGCTGCTGGTTTAGGAGTAGTCGATACGTGAAATACCACTCTATACAAATTTGTTTCTAGTTTTGAATGGCATAGGGAAGAAGCGAGGGAGTGAAAAAGGGAAAGAGAGAGAGAGAGAGAGAGAGTGGAAGTAGAGTCGTGAAACTTCTGAAAACAGAGCGGCCCCACGGCAAAGCCCTTGAGAACAAACGTCGAATGGCTTCTCTACTTTTTCTACCTTTCCTACTTTTCTTGCTTTTCCCGCTTACCCTACTTTCTCTACCTAACCAGCAGGCTGCCTCTCAATATGTTTTCCCCGCATTGCCGTTAGCTCTTTAACGAACCTTTCATTCGCGTTAATGACTGTTCCCGGGTAATGCATGCCCGTGCACTCGACGCTGCGCAAATCGCTCGTCGCCGATACACCTGCTCGCACTCGAGTCTACGTCGGGTGGTGAGAAGAAAATAATGGAAAAAAAAAGGGCAAGATTCTCACGAGAGCGATCTTGGAAAATTCAGAGTTTCGATTTACAGGTGTGAAAAAATAAGGAGAGGAAACATTGTATCAGTGTATTATTGTCGAAAAGGTACAAGTGGCTGCTGTTCAAGGGTAGTGCCGAGGGGGCGATGTATGCCAGTAGGCGACGTGGGGGGATGAATTGTGTAGGGGAGGAGGTGCGACTGGAGGGTGCAGGATGAGGAGGTTGTCGGTATCGTGTTTGCTGAAAACAGCAAAGTGGTTGCTCATGCTAAGTGGGTTTTACGTTGGTGAATTTAAGAGGACAGGTTGGCGTAGGCTGATCAATATGCTAATATTTTGATGCCTCCGCTATCGAGTTACGTTTTACGAACAAACAGGCAGGAGGGACTCGGAGGGTTCTGGAGGCCTTCGGAGGAATCCCTGCAGAGCCGTGAACCAATCCTCCAAAAGGGATCTGGAAGCGGGACCCCGCGCGACGCCGGGACGCTCGAGCTGCGTTACGCCACGTCAGCCGGGGGTTGGGGTATTCGTAGCGACCGGGTATTCGAAGGGAGGAAACGAACAAGGGTGGAAAGGTGAAACCTGGGATAAATAGTAATAAAGTGAGAGAAAGAGGACTGTCTGTTAGGTATTATATATGCAGTCTACCTACCCGCCGATAGCTCCGAGCCATCCAACCCCCGATAGGTTAACGAGGAAAGTTTATTTGCGTATTTATTACCCTCCACCGGAGACCGCTATCTTAATGCTTCGCCACGCCACGCCACGCGAACCTACCACGGGCCATGCCACCCTTACCACATTGCCTACGGATTTACGTCCACCACCTCTTTTCTGAGAGTCACTTTTTCTCTGTCATTCCTCTCCACGAGTAGGACTGAGTTGCGTGACCTAGAAGAGGTCATGCACTATAGCCAGGGAGAAAGAGAGAGGAGGAAGTGCAAAGAATAAGAAAATTATGTGAAAAGTTACTGGGTGACACTGGAACGATCCTGTAACAAAATTAATATCTCCGGAGGATTCAGTTATTAAATTGACTCCGACATACCGGGTGTAAGAGTAATATAATTGTCGTGGCTTCTCGAGATAATCTCGATAAAGAGGGACCTACTTATCGGATAGGATGGTCCAGGGGATGCTCGACAACGTGGATATCCCGGGTAAAATAGAAGATGCTGCTGGCGCATCGCATTACCCATCCAAGTATCTAGCCATCTTCTGGTTTCCGGGTAACAGCGGGGTGCCCCACGCCACCTAAAAGATGGCTCCCACTGTGAAATGCACTCAGTCACTGCTCACTCAGGTTACTCCCAAGAGCGAGGCCAGCATCCACTAGCCTCTTGGTTATTCTCTCTGGTCTCTGAGAGACTTCCTCATCCCTTCTGAGCATCTTCAAACCTAAGTCGATGTAACGTATTATTCTCTCTGCAAGAGCCCCCCACAATTTGAAAACTAAAAATATCTTCCATTCCTCCATCACCCTTCATTCCTTTCATCCCCTGATACTATTTCTCCTGTTCTTAGCAATCGACTGCCGTTCGTCAAACTTTCAATGGCTTTCAACTACATCCACCTACCACCCCATCTACCCTTGAGCATAGTTATACTCACGCCCAGGTAACTCTAGCTTAGAAATTCGTAATCGATCTACCACGTCCTTGAAATCCTTTCGTTACTCTAGGAATATTGCCAGGAGGATCAAAGCGATAAATTCGCAAGAGCTAATTGTCCAAGAAGAATTCCGCATGAGGATCGAATCGGTTCAGCTTAATGCGTATAACCTGAAAACTATACTACGTACCTTGATCGACGCTAATTTTTTTTGTTAGAATTTACACGAATTCCCTTTTTTTATGAAATCCAACATACAGATGTCTCGGACAAGATCGCTTACATAAAGGAGGAGAACTGTGGACCAAGCGGGGACTAAATAAAGGAAGACGAGATGAGAGAGTATAGGATATGGATGTTGCTGTTCTCCAGAGTTGAAGCCTCTCTCAAAACCTACAGGCGAATTCCCATGCGTTTTTGCTTCAAGAAGCTCCAATGAGTGATTGAGCGAGCGAGGGAGGAAAGGAGTGAAAGAGGGTGGCCCGCTCTGGATTGCTGGGTGAGATGTGAGAAGGGCGGGGGGGGGGGATAGGAATCGATGGAGATAATGCCCATTACCCCTAATACGAACTCGTCTCCTCCTCGCCTCCTGGATCTCCTCCATATCCACCTCACTCACCATCTCATCCTCTCGTTCTCTCATTCTCTCATTGGCCACCTACTCCCTGGCACCTCCTCGTGAGCTACCCTCACAAACCCATTTCGCTTCCAGCATCTCGGTGCGATTTGTAACTGACGCTTTTTATCACGAAATGCCCAGCATCCACTATCGGACGTGCTACTCTATCGATGAAATTTTTGAAATGGGCCGACTACTAGCTGACTCGACCAAAAACTCCTCTTCGGCTTCTCCGTTCTCAGCAGCATCCTCTGAGAAACCCTATAGAAGAATGCATACTAGAGAAGCACTAGATCGAGAGAGAAATCGAAAGAGAGATCAAGAGAGAGAGAGAGAGAGTAAGAACCTTAAAGAAAGTATAAACCGAAGAAGAAACGAAAGAGAAAACTTTCTCTCAGCTTTTCACCCCTCCTAGTTCTGCCGAGTATAACCTGTTGAGTGCGTTCGCCGCGTAGCTATACTGACTTTACCCGACGCAGAAATACAGTTATCACATTCTGAGGAATTTATTACGATAAATGATAAGAGACAAACCGATTCGTATTATCAATTCGAGTAAAGCATACGCGCAGAGCACAAGCGATACGCGCAGCTGGTTCCGTATGTATAACACTATCACAAATATCTATAGTTACATACGCGCACACACACACGTAATCTCTTCATCCATTTCTCATTCTCATTGGCCATGTTCACCCACACAAATACCAACACGCAACCCACGCGTCTGCATAGTCGCATTGTGTCAGCCGGTAAGCATTTGATATGCTCTCCTTCCTGTCGGCCGTCCACTCTTCTCTATTGTCGGCCGATTCTTTCCCTACGTATGCAGTCCTTCCCGACTCACAACTCCAGTCTGGAGTCCATTGCCAACTCTGGGCCATTCCTCATGGCCAAGTTTCTCGAGCCGTGCTACAGTAGACACACAATAGGTATACTAGGTGTGACCAACTACCAGAGCATTGCGATACGACACCATTTGCATACGTTCGCACCTAGCGACATGTATGCATATATGCATATAGGTAAAGTGTACAGTGCATGTATATATATATAGTTAAAGTAACCGGCTAAGAACCTCTCTACAATGTCACTTCTTCAGTACGCGTCCAGCTTGGTTGGCAAAACGATACTACTGCATATATTTCATGGGTTCACCAGTACCCAGCCTCTTTCAATGAGATTCAGTGCGAAGAGACGACCTGGCTGATCATAAGCAAAGTCGTCGTCTGTCGTCGGGAATCTTCGGGTGTGTCCGAGGATTGCAAACAATCCCTTATGGACTTGCCCGACGTAAGTGCGACGACGTTTTATCTGCTTGGGTTCGTGGCACACAATCAGAGGCGCCCGTTGACTCGTGACATATCCGGTCCGACTTCCGGTCCGCGGACCGCACCGTTTCCGTTTGCCTGGTACGGTCACTTCCCCTCGCCTCCCGCCGATCCTCGACGATTCCCGCCTCTCTTCTATTGTCGTCGCGTTCACCAGCTCGAAACTCGCGCGACGCTCGACATTCGTGAATTCTACGACGCTCCGTTACCGTCGCTCGCAGTTAATCACGGTTACGTCTTTTTTAAGTACGAGTAGTGACGTACTTTGTAAAATACGAGTGACTCGCAACGGCCTTTATGGGAATATAAAAAGAAGTCGTGTCTAGTTTTCTTCGCGTAAACCAAGCGAGGGCGATTGAGAATCGCTCTTAGGATGTGCAGATGTCGAATTCCCCTTTTAATTTCTCGTTGTGGCTGATAAGAGCGAAGGAAGAGGTGGAGGAGGAGGAGGAGGCGCGGGGGAAGAAGTGGTGTTACGTATTGCGTGTAGGTGACGCGCACCTATAGGTGTTTGTGATGCGTGAAAATGGCAGTGGTGCCGGGAAAGAATAAATTGAAAATGGGCAGTGGCGGCCGATACTATGGCGCCTATCTCATCTACGACGTGGCGAACTCGTACCTCGCGGCTCTGCACGCCAAGATGCCTCCCGCGGTAGCCGTCACGCAAGCAAGTCCTCCCTCGCCTATCCACGTTCAGAACCCCCGTAAGTTTTATTCTTTTTATTATTATTCCGCCTTCTCTCTTATTAGCAGTATATTCGTGCTCTTCGCGAATTTTTACTACACACAGCATAGCGCTAGAGCACTGTGTATATGGAGAAGCGATAGGGACTGGATAACGTTGCTTTCAGGGTTAAAGTTCACTGGGTTGACCGGAAGGGAAGGTGGCACAGTTTCCGGAAATCGTTCCAACCTCCTTTCAACTTTCCAGAAAATATTAAGTAAACTCGATCGTTACACGGTGTTTAAGTAGATTCGTGCGTTGCGAGTGATCGCGTGTCGCCAGCGCGTAGACGAGATGTAATCGAGCTGTCAAAAGCACGAGTGGAAATATTTTGAAGTCTCAATCGTTTTACCCGCTAGAATATGAGAGGCGAGAGCTGATCCTGATGATATCGAAGAAGTGCAACCTTTCGGAGAAAGGGAGTGTACGACGTGAGAATAGGCTATAGGAGAGAAGAGGATAAGAGAGCCGATAGAGCGTGGTAAGCGTAATACCCTCCCGTTCTTTTTAGTCTGCCAGGATGAGGGAAGGCGATGCAGGGCGGCGAGGGGGTCGGGGTTGGAAAGACCCTACGAGACGGGATAGCGTGTCTGTTTTGATTTATAAGAATTCGCCACGAACCCCTAACCTAGCCTCCTACGTCTGGCCTCACCTTAGCCTCCTAGATCGGACTAGATCAGCCCCCCCTTCTCTACCTATCTCGCGCGTGAATAATAGGTACTCGCCTCACCGCCGCCACCCACTCATCTTCTTTCTCTCTTCTCTCTCTTGCACTTTTTCTATCTCTTTCAACCATTCTCTCACTCTCTCTCTCTCTTGCTCCTACTACGCTTGTCTGATTCTCCTCTCCAGGACTCGTCTCGCTCCGTTTCTCCATAGCCCTGTTCCACGCTGTCCTTCCAGGTCAGTCGTATTATGAGGAGCGTTATTCATAGTATGAAAAAGAGGCATTCAGACGAACAAGCAAGGACCGGAGGTAGTGACGAATCGACGCCGGGCGTCCCGGGTAACGCCCACGTCGAGTAAACTTCGTCTCATCGACTGCCGAGCGAATTAATTCGTCGATGTCCGGCCCGGATTACAATCTATGCCGACGGTTCATCACCGTCCGAAAGTTCAACCCGTCGCTCGTATACGCAGCGAGATAATGACTAATAAATTAGTCCCAGGATGAGCAGCGAATGTTTTGTCAGAACGGGATTCCCTCTGTACTACTAACCGTACTTATCCGCTCGCGACGCCTGCGACGCCAGCGTCCTCGAAAGTGGCAGGAACGTGTTGAATCCTCATGGGCGTAGTTGTATTGCTCAACGATAATCATTTCCTCATCCAAAGTATATATACGTGCCTAAGAGGAAATGCAACTGTCGAAACCCTAAATCACCCCCCTCAACCATTTATCGAAAAAGATTCTTTTATCTTGATTCTTTGAAAATTCTCAAAATATCTTTCTCACTCTCTCAATTATAGTAGCTGCGCAAAGGATCGATCTCGTGGACATATGCGCCTAGAATTCTCGGATGAATTGGCGCGATAGGACGCCCAGTGCAGTTGTGCCACGTTCTGCATATATCGCAGAGGTTTGCTAATGTATGCCCTGGTGCATCCAGGTCCCACTAGCCCACCGACAAGCGGCTATACGTGGCAGCTAATAACCGCCGATCGAATTATTGCCTTTATCTTAATTAAAACAGAAGGAGGTTCGTAAGCGTGGTCGCTCGTAAAGCGTCTTGCTTTGATTGCAGAAACAATACCTCGTTAACTTCCTAGTCAGCGATCTGCTGCCGCCTGTGGCTCCCGTGACTCTCGTGAGCACACATGCTATTCCAATGTCCTTACACAGTACACATACTGTGCATTCCTTGCAGAAACAGCATTTTGCTTTCCACTTACAGATAAGGATGAAGACGTAACCGCCTCACGCGTGTATGCGTACTTATCGGCAGCTCTAAATATTAATAATAACATTGCGTATATTAGATTTGAATATTTCTTATACGTTTTGCGTTCGCTGAAAATCTATTGAATTTATTTAGATTTTCTTTACCGGCTGAAAGAATTTCGTAAGTCGGTGTGAGGCTAGCTTTAAGTGCACGGTGCACTCGCATTTACCTTCTTTTTTTGTTGCCGGTACCTTTTTTGCTCGACGTCACAACCACTCTTCTCTGCATCCGAAAATCTTAGAATTCTCTCTATCTCTCTCTCTTTCGCTCTGACTCCTACTCTCTCTCCTGTAAACTGCAATGTATTTTCCCGGAGGCGTTTTCTTAGCTTAGCTTTTCTTGGGTCGCCAGTTAATTACCGGCAGCTTAGGTCTTAATTGTTAATTTCGCGCATTATGTTATTCTTTACTGGGCTCGTTAAGGATGAAAATGCGTTAAACGTGGCCGCGAGGGAAATGAGATTTCGCTGAAAACCGCGAAACGAACGAGAGAGAGAGAGAGGGAAAAAAAGAAAAAGCTGGAGTCGCTCCTAAAATGGAATACCTCCACCTTCCCTCGTCATCCCTTGCTCCGCATCTTCACCTTTTCACCCCGCCAGTTCTTAGAAATGCTTACAGACTGTTGCAGACACGGAGACTCGCTTATTTCTGCCATTCCTGTGATATCGCCCTAACAGAATTTCAAGTTCTCGTTTCTTCTTTACTATTCGCATATGACTAGCATGGGTTTTCGATTGTCAAGGCACCCAGACACCGCCCACGCGTCTGTACCTCTCCCGACATGTGTTACGAATGGTTTTTTATTTCAATTTTCTCTTCGAACTACCTTGCGAATACATGCTACACGCGTATCAGTGTCATAATCGTGAGAATCTCGCTCTCCACAATGCATATCAATGCTTGGGCTCTATCATATATAAAGGGGATGAAATATATAACGACTATTCGGCACAGGGTAAAAATGGGACAACGATTGGCGAGTATCTGAATTTCGTAAATCGCGATACTTTGCAATGTTCCCAAAGGTGCTGGGTCAGAAATGGCGTAAACTCGAAAGAAAGTGACACCCCGTGCCAATTTTACTGCGAATTCTCTTGGAAAATAAGTATTACGAAAGGACAAGTTGTAGTTACAAGCAACGCCTTATTGTACTAGCCGCGGGATAGCTACACTCGTCTTACCCGTGGGAGGGTTGTTACTTTGAAAGATTCACCAGAGATCTTGGTATATACTGAGAACAGAAAGAGGGCGAGAGAGTAAGGGGAGGAGAGTGAGAGTGAGAGTGAGAGAGAGAGAGGGAGAGAATATCCAGATTTGTCCTCCTGGTGGATAGTCACTGGGCAGGAAGGCAGTCCGTAGTCCGAAGAAGGTATAGAAGGACTCCTTAGTGGAATTTTATTTAGTTGGCATTTTTCGTGGTCGGCAGACTGCTGCTCCTTCACTCAGTCTCCCCAAGAGTATCTCGAACTTCTGGCATCTTGTATAAGAATATTTTGGTCACGTCCTTCCCATCATTCTCTCTCAAATGCCGGGGCTTGCAAGCTCCGAGTCCTTTGCTCTGAGTGATATTTTGCCATTTAATCCTCTCTCTGTCTCTCTTTATCTCTCTCTATCATTTTCTTTCTCTTTGTCTCTCTCAGTGCTCCGCCGCCCGCCCCTGCTTCGCACATTTCCTGTACCCACGAATTCTCTAATTTCCCGACGTCGGCTCCTTTGCTTCCTACAGATCATTCGCACCCTTCAACCCTTTTACCACTCCGCACCCCTTCACCCTACCGGATCAACTCTTTAGCAAATTAACGGCATTAGATTATTGGGGAATTTATAATTTTTTTGCCTTCATCCCTTTTGTATAATCTCCCTTCATTCCGATGAGAGCCTAGATGGTCCATTAGTCGCGAAAGGTAAGAGAGAAGGACCAGGTCAACGAACATTTGTCGCTCCTTTGAAAGCTTCTATTCTTTTAACCTTTAAAGGTCGGAAAAAATAATTACACACGGGGGTCAACCTGCGCGCCGTTAGCCAGGGACGTTATAACGGCGCGACATACCACGTGGCACTAACTTTATTAGACGCCTATTTATAAACTAATCGTGATTTATAAACCGAGCTGAAACAATGGAGAGGCACGCCATGCATCATATTCGCCTAAGACGCTCGCTTGCGAACTTGTTAAGCTTTCATAAATTACGCGAACCGCAGCGCGTCCTGCCATCGCCCCATGGGATATGCAACTACGTTACTGTCTACGTGTAGTTATACGTATGTGCATGACGGTATTCCCGGCTGCAGGAGAGTCGCGACGCCGCGTCCAATCTCACGACGAAAACTTTGATTCGAACGTCGGATTTTCTTGCCACTAGATAGCTAAACGCTCCTTCCGTGTTCCGTGAAATAAACGGGACGATACTGCGCCATGAAATTGGACGACATTGTCACAAGAATCGCATTAGTCGCCAGTGGTACGTAGCGTGTTGGAAAGTGCACACACAAGCTAATTACAGGACGACACGAATGCCTTTAATTACTTTTATTCGAGTTTCGACGAAATTTACCTAGGTGAATTTGCTATTTGGATTCTACTTCTCTTTTACCTCTCTTTCCTTCTGCAGCGTACGTATAGCACTCTTTTTCTTTCTCTCTCTCTCTCTCCTCCCCCTCGCTCTAGTATAACTCAGCAGATCGTGTCTCCTCCACCTGTGTCTATACTAGTATAGATTGTGAAAAAAAAAACCATTTTCAAGAGTTCTTTAAATTCGTTCTGGTGCACCTGGCAAAGGGGTGGCTACTGGTTTTATTCTGTAACACTGGTGGTCATATATATATATACTATTGGTGAGCATTAGGCTATCATTGATAGGAATGCTAATGAGTCCTGAGAACGGAATGTGGAATGTTCGAATTGCGAAGGATTGCCCAAAGTCGAAATAAAAGAATTGCTCGGATAACGCTAGTGGTTATTGATAGTGCCGAATAAGAAGAAGAAGAAGAAGAAAAATAAGAAGTAGAAAGAGAAGAAGGAGAAAGGTGGTAGCTACTAGCGACTACCTTTCCCGGAGATTGGTTCGCTCTCGGCGAAGTAGATTCTCGTATGTCTTTCTGGCATTCGCAATCGAGTCGTTCCGCGACATTGCCATAATGGAGACGCCTCTTCCGCGACGCTTTATACTTCCATCGAATAATCGCAATTAGAGAGAATTCACTGCTGAGCTCGCAATCTTCTCTCACTCTGTCTTTTGCTCTGCTGTCACTGTACTATACTTTCCTCTCGCTCTTTTTCTTCTTCCTTTTCTCTCTTTCTTGTGCTCTACCATACTCTGACTCTTACCTCTCTCGTGCAACTGGCGTTTGGTAAGGATCCAAGAAAGAAAATTGATCGCGCAGTCGGCGCCCAGCAAAAACGGACTCCCCTATCAATCCTCTATCAGGGGCATCAGGGTCATCAGGGTGCGATCTTAATAGCCCATACTCTCAGGAATTTGATTACCGGCTAAATAGTACTGAGAGACTCGCGGCGGTCACGACCACGTCAGGTCGTAGGGCGTCGAAGAAGATAAAGTAGGAAAATAGGAAAACGTGGGAAGGAGAAGCGTAAAAAGAGTGCGAAACCTAAGAACAGTCAGAAAAAGGCTCTTTATCCGTTTGACTACAGTTTTTACGAGTTCGTCTGGACGACCCAAGGGGTCAGCACACGCTGCGTTCAGTTTAAAGGGAGGATGCATCCCCCTGCAGCCTCTCACTTTTTCATTCCAAGTTCAAAGGGGGAGTAGTGCATGTAAAGAGGTCAGTGAACGAGGAAACGGTTAAAGGATTTATAGGGAGGATCACGATGATAATGATGATGATGATGATGGTTGGGTACAGCTTAGAAAGGGAGGATGAACAGTAAAGAAAAAAACGATGTACAAGAAGCAGGAAACTCGTGTTGGTGTTGGGGTGGTATTCGGAAATGGCTTGGAGGGTGAAAGGACGTTGTGGCACGGTGTGACGCGGTGTGGCTGGAAACTTCGGTAGGAAGCTAACCACCTTAGTGGGTAATTCAAACAAGGCTAACCTAGAGTAAGCCGGCGTGGATCCATAAATCGGTAAAACGAGAGCAAAACGGCTAGATTGAAGAAAGTTGGGGGTAATAGATAGGGAGGCTAAAGCGCCCTGTAGAATACCGAATGAGTGCAGAAGCCTCCAAGTCACATATTCTACCGAGTGTTTCAACTCGACCTTTAATATCCCTCTCTCTTCTTCTCTTCCCTCTACCTGTCTTCCTCTCTCTCTCTCTCTCTCTCTCTCTTTCTAGGCTCTGCATCCTCGCACTTACACTCCACCATCGCTGCCACCAGCACCCTTTTACCGTCACTCGATTCCTCCAATATTCCAGGACTATCCAATTCGCCTGGAGACGTTTGAGGAATAACTGAATTCGATTCATCGAATGGCCGAAGAGGCAAGCTAAAAATGTCCTAGTACTATATCCATTGATTCTTAACTTCAGGAAGCAGATATCTGTTTATAAGCATATACTGCTTTTCTCTATGATATTTAGAAACTGACGGCTCAACGAATTAAGGGTGAGAAAGGTGGTAAGAAAAAATGACAAATGCTGGGAGTATTCTCATTGCGGTGACGCGTTAATTGCCTTACCTTATTGAATATCGTTCCAGCGACAATACTTAAAATCATCTCGAACGACGTCGAATTTCACTGGACCCGGATGGAGCAGAGCTGGAGATGGTTTCCAAGGTGATTGCTGTAGGTAGTTGAGAATAGTTGAAGATGGGAGGAAATAGGCGAAACCCGGTAACGTTCGGGTAGTTCACATTCAGCTTCTATAAGATTCCCATCTCGTTCCTCACCTGGAATGCATCTCGCGTTCACGAATCGTGTCTGCAGTCCTCTTAAAAAAGCAGGGAATTAATAGCTGCGAGAATAGAACCAATAGGAATGCACCATCTACGTTGGCAGCGTTCTAGATTGGTATCATCGGTAATCACCAGAAATCGGCGAAATCGTTGATTTCGGTGAAAATGGCGAAATCGGATAAACGGTAGATAAGAAAAGTTTATGTCTAATTGAGAAGAGTAAGAAGCCAATTGGTCCAGACTAACCTTGGGAAACTGTCGAATCCCTCGTAAAAGCGTACGTGTGAGCTCGAATCAACCCTCCCCGTGGTTGGCTGCTGCTGTGTTCTATATCTATTTGTGGGTTTCGTTCAGTTCCCTGCTTCTCCCCTCTAAGGCGAAACTGAAATATAAGAAAATGGCGACAGGGTGGCTAGAATGAGGGCGAAAGTGGAAAAGAGTGGAATAGGGTAGAAAATGGAGCGCCGGTGCTCGCAGGAGACAGATTATAATGTGTGCTTGAGTAATACCTATTGGAGAAAGGGCCGGTATTAGGAAAAATTGGCTACGGACCCTGGATCCTAATAAATTATTGTCTTCGAAGTGGGATTCGGCGAGGCTTCACCCAATTTCAGCCCTTGTGTAAACGAGGGATTAGCCTAATTGACAAATTTGTTCAAAAGCAACGCAAAGCCCACAGTCCTAAATGGCTTCGTCTCACTCATCCGCACTTACCATCTTTAGCAAATATCCAATTGACCTAATCTGTCCCTATTTTCCTGTATCGTTCCAAGGGCTGGTAGAAAATTCCTAAGAATTTGTCTATCACTGCGTCAAGACCCCTGTATGACGGACGAGGTCATTAGGGTATGCACCAAAATGGAGCTGGCTGGTACGAGGCGAATCCAAAAGAGAAAATATGCACGTTCTCAAGGCGCTTCTATGGAAAATGAAAATTAATTTGAGTAGAGACAGCAAAAGCATTGCACAAAATTCTCATCGAGACATCGCAGGGGGTTGTATTAGATATTAGGACTAGTAGCAGGAAAAGTAGTAGCAGCTGTAGTAGCAGTGGGCATACTAGTGTAGGAGTAGAACCAGTGCCCTGAGCTCAGTTTCATAAATCCTCGTTGGCGTAATTTGACTTACAGCGTTTTTGCCCCCTTTATTACGTCGCCCGCACGGGGGTAAAGCTCGCACATATTCGTGGCAGATTTTTTTAAGGGATGACTCCAGCCTGTCTCGTTTCTTCTGATTATTCTAAACGCTCCCGTGGCTTCGCCGTCTTCTTCCTTCCTCGTAGCATCCCTTTCCCACGAATCTGGCCTCCCTCTGGCAACCCTTGGAGCTACCCTCAGGGGCAACCTTCACGGCCTGCCGACCCTCCCAACAACCTTTGATAAATCCTACGAGCTGACGTCTTCGCGGTCTCTTACGTCTCGCTTTTCCTCGCCAACAAAATATCCTGCAGTCCTGCAGAGCCACGAGGGTTCCATTGCTGATTCCCATTGACGGAACGTGAACTTTTCAGGAAATTCCATACGTTCCTCACCGTTCTTGTTTCTCTGATAGTATTCTGCAGTTTCTATTACTGCTTTGACTGGCGGCTCGATTCGGATCGAGTTTCAACGAATGTCCGAAGCCCATTTGAGCTTGGGAACAATGCAATAATGAAACTCAAATATTTTTAAGCCCAGCTACGGGAAAGCCGCTGGGTATGCGCTATAATACGTTTGGGGCCGCGTGCACCGCGCATAGTAAATGGATCGACCAATATTTGCGGGCTTTTGGCAAACAATCAAACAAACAGGAACTGTTCGCCATGTTCGAACACTAAATGTTAGTTAGCGCAACTCAGGTGTGTGTCATTTCCATTAGTAGTTGCGGTGATTGTCTGGCCTATAACGGGCCTCCTCCCAGTGCTACGCTCTAAGTACACAATAGCTAACCCCACTTGTGCACCTAACCCCTTTTGCCAACGCGATCCACCCTTCGGCTACGCTAGGCCACCCTTAAACGAGCTATACGTATCATCAGACGCTCCAGTGCGCACCGACGCTCCCTGTATACTTATTTTCAAGCTTGCATTTGTGCTTTACTACTTTTGCATCCTTGCACTTTTGGAAAATTGATGATCCGTCAGCTGTTTAACGTCAACATCCAAAACTCGGCGAATCCTTCGAATAATTCTTCTTCTCCGTCAATGTGTCGATAAGCTTCGTAAACTGGAATTCGCGACTGTTGGCATTTTTATGCGTTGCATTTTCGCGAAATCAAACGTGACGGGACGAGATGAGGAAATTCCCGCGATAACAGCTGACGCTTTCATATTTTTGCAATTCCTGCGAAATTTGCGATATCCGGTAAAGTGAGCCCGATGATCTAGGTCCGAGGCCATCGATAATAATAGCTCGTCCCGCAAGCGGATATGAATTTAAACAAAAAAATGCTACGCTAACACGCTAGCCAACCTTCTAACAGACGCGGAGGATGTGGTAACATTTCGTCACAACTCCCAACCGTAATCGCTGACCCGTAAGGCAGCATGTAGCGATAAACTTGCAACGAGATAATTCATAATAGAATTGAAGTGTAAAAACAATTTGAAAATGTCGCAGTGCTACCAACTTCAATTGGGGACTCGGTCGAAACTAACAGTCGCACGTGCATAGTATAGACACAACAACGGACGCCCGTAGGAATACCCGATTGCAAATGTGTCGCGTGCAGCGTCGCGATGCCGAGTGAAACTCGATGAAGAAATAGATCCCGGCAGATGGTGCTGTTAGTCCGTGACAACATCGTTCGCTTAACGAGCACCGAGAAACGAATCGCACCCCGTCGGCGATGCCTTTACGTATTAACGTAACACGCGTACAGTCGATGCCACATAACTCAACCTGCTATGACCCATATCCAACTAATTTTCAGATAATTAATATTTCACTCGTGGCTTTGTTCCGCGCGAGTTAATTTCGATTTGGCCACGTTTCAGTTTCCTGCACAGCGGTCGGATTCTCCGCCTGTGTGCCTGGCTATCCCATCCCTCCCACTGGACCCCTGCGACTGCCTGACTTCCTGCCTCACTGAGCTTTTCTACCCGCGAAAAGCTCTGTTTAATTTCAAATTTTCACACATGCGACTCCACTCCCTCCGTCCTTCCCTCCTCACCCGCCTTCATTGCGTCGAAAAACTTTCCCTAGCCACAATAAACAACCGCAGACGCTGCAGGGGTAGGTACACTGCTCGCGTAACGAGACCCACTCATTACGATGGAATCCCGTTTGTGTGACCTTCTCGAGAGGTGGAACCTGGGGTAGTTTGGAACAGCAGACTATTGGCAGCTCGGGGGTGGGGGGTAGAATCATGCGACCCCTAGCATCGATATTCGACCCTTGTACCGGCAATCGGGTTCCCCGTAACAACGGAGCGCGATCGGATAAAGTTTCTTTCATTAGTTTTCAACCTAAGTGCTCAAAGGTTCTTCCCGACCCTCGTTGTCGGCAAATGACTTGAATGTCTTGCTTCTCGTATCACTGAGAGAGAAAGAGAGATAGATGAAGGGAGTGGGGTTAGGCTAGGTTAACATTTCCTATTGACAATGCGGTATTTCTGAATTTGGCTTACTGCTACACGTATATGTATACAGTTATGATACGCGTATATAAAAGCGACTCTATGACGTAATAGAATTCCTCCTTTTTCGGTGTAAAAATGTAGCTAGGGTTATATCGATTCGGATGGTTCTCGTGAATTTTTATACTACGAAGCCCATCGTCCCAAAATATTTCACGAAATGGACCGAGCATCTCTCTCTCTGTTAGGATAGGAAGATAGGAGGATGCTGGGGAATAGGCAAGAAACTGTGGCGTCGGCGTCGGCGTCGACCTCGTTGGAGGCAGAGGTGGGAAGCGTCTTCGCGTCACCAGGAAATGGCGACCGTTTCCTCCCCGTGCCCAAGATCCACCGCCGCTCCTCGCAGCCACCCCCTACTGCTGAGGATTTAACTATGCAGCGGCTCTCAACCCCATAATCCGTAATCCCTCGCACGAGATGGAAGTCAATCACATAAAAACTTAAGCCATCGCGGCACCGACTCTCTGTGCGAGTCCAAACTTTGATTACATTGTCACGTAAAAATCACTCGCAGATCCTATCAGCTAATTCCCACTGCCAACCTTCTCTTATAGCAATCGCTTTCGCGACACCCTTTACCTACCCTCAGCCCCTCGCCCTTACAGTCACCTACAGGGAAGTCCTTATCGTCGTCTCTCGGGAAGGGAGAGCATGTCTCCGGCAAGGAGAAATTCTTCAGGACTCGCAGAGTTTCTCCCTGGCTGTTTCACAAGGCTCTTATGAAATTTCTTGATTTTATAATGCGGGAGGAGGAGATGATGTTGACTGTGAATTGATCGTGATCTTAGGAAGTGGGATCAATGAGGTTAGTGAGGTGGCCGAGATGGCCGAAGTGGGCGAGGTTGGCAGAGAGAAGGAGATCAGGCCATCAGCGTCTTGGGACCAATATCGTAATTAACCGTAAGTCGATGAATATGAAATCTGGCTGTGGAGCCGCAGAAGCTAACTGGAGTACTTGAAGGAAGAGGAGAATGGAGAGAACAAGATGAATGGAGGAGAAAGAGAGAGAGAGAGAGAGGAGAAGAACCGAGTGCCAGCGGAGTTTGCACAAATCAGACTAACTTAGCTTAGTGCCGGTTCCTCGATTCCACGATTCTTCAGTTCTTCGATTCCATGGTTCGGAGTCTGCTCCAGAGCCAATACCAAGGCGGGTTTCTCTGCTCCAATAAGCCGAAAGATAGGAGCAAATATTGGCAAGGGGGATGGAAGAGGGACCTACAGCGAAGATGCAAAAAATCGGTGAAAAACTCGCAGACTGAATCGCTGAGTTCGTCGTAGAGAAGGGCTAGGAAAATCTGAAAGAGCGGAAGAATGAGAGAGAGAGAGAGAGGGGAAGAGAGAAAGGCTGGTGGCGGTTAGTGGTTCGGATGCTGATGGTGATGCTGCTGTGGTTCGAGGGATGCTGGAGGGATGCTAGGACTGCTAGGGATGCTGGGGATGCGAAAGAGGGTTGCAGAACTGAAATAGGAGAAAAGAAGAGATAGAGCGACCGAGAGCGTTTCTTTCCCATGGGAGTGAAAGTGGGAGAGCAGCGTCAACCAAGCTTATTTGTCTTGACGCGAATTTATTTCCCAGGAAAAAAAGTCCCGATGACGGCCGTGTCCGAGTCCCGCGGGACGCTTATCCCAGTTTGTTACGTATGAACGCTGTGACAAAGAAGACAGGACCCCCGCCCACAAACGAGAGGTCATTCCGTCTAGGTCTACCCTCTTTCTCAACTCTTCGAATACTTTCGGCCACCTTCCAGCTCCTTCAACGTCATCCTCCCCTATCCCTCCGATTCTCCCTAAGACACCTCCAGCAGCGAGGTAGTGTCAACCTCGGGAAGGAGGTTTACGAGCACCGGGAGTAGCAGGAATTCTGAAATCGTGTGCGGCCCGCGTCGTTAATCCTACGTCGACCTCGTGTCCTCGACGAGCGATCAGAGGTCATAGGTCTCTTCACCCTGAAAAATGTGTCTCCATGAGAGTGGGACGTCGCGATGCAGTTCAATGTAAAAAAAAGGTTGATGTAATCACGGAAGCGTCGCTGTACATTTGAGGGATCAGTCGTAGGGACGAGTAACAAGTAACGAGTAACGTGTCATATTCAGATAGAAATCGGTGAGTGGACCGGAAGGGAGGCTGGAGTAAAATTGATGGGCACCGTTGTCTGGTATTTATCGAATTATAGATTAATTGAGGGAAATAATCGATGCTGGTGCATCGGCACAGAAAATCAAAGCTTTGTACGGTAGTGTAATAACGTCAGCTCGAGCATCGCGGATCCACGGCTGTTTAATGGGGAATGGCCTACAGAGTGTATCAATGCATAGTAGAGGACTGCCCTCGACTATGAGAACCAACCGGACTGGTGGCAACTAGTGGCAACTCGCGCGAATGCGCGCAAATAGACGCGAATTCGCGTTAATATACTGGAGGAAAGTGCCGCGCGCGTCAACGCGGAATTTGCCTATCGCGTGCACACATAATGCGACCCTCCGTCGCTCAGTTTTACCCGAAATTCCCTGTTTATTTGAACGATCAGTGGCAGATGAGAACTTGCTGAGAGGCACGTGGGATACTGTGGGTGAGAAGGAAATGGCTACTGGTATGAGGAAGGGAGGGGGGGGGGGTATTATAAGGAGGGTCAGAGTGTAAGGGATCTATATATACTTCTACGCAGGTACCTTTTCCCAAAAAAAGGAACCCCTAGTCGCGAGTCACTGGCAGGCTCTGCTCCGCCGAGATTCCACTTCGCTTTGCTCGTTTCCTTTTCTTATTCTTCTGCTGGGCCTCCTCCTTCACCTCCGCGTAGCATCATCTCCTCCTAGTACTCAGCCTTGTAAGAGGCTGGGTAGGCAGTCGCTTTAATTCGGGACACCTAGGGCGCCTTTCTTACTCGGCAGATTAGGGTGGGTAGGCGGATTGAGTCGGGAGGAAGATAGCACGGATAGAAAGCACACACACACACACCCTCTTCCTGGCTCACTCCTCTGCTCCCACTCCGGATCCTTCTCCGAGAAAGGATAGGATGACATCGGGCGGCTCTAGGGGTTACAGGCCAAGGGGAAGGTTTTCTCGGTTGGTTAGAATATGTGGGGCTATCGAGGATGCCGCTCACGTGCCTCTAACTGCCACGGTGTGTCTGTTCTCCACCCTCGTGCACATTGTGAGTTATACTTTGGACCTACCACCTACAGCATCCTATACCTATCTGCCAACCTACCAACCTACCAACCTACCAAACTACGTACTTACCTACTTACACGAACCTGCAGAACATACGGGACGTCGACGTAACTTCCCAGCGACTTCTTTCTTCTTCCCACGGCGTTTCGAATCGATCCGAACGGATCCGACCGGATCGATTATCATCCGCAGGAGCATCCCCCTCCTCCTGCTGCTAGAAAACATACAGAAACTGTACATCTGGACCAATTGGAAATTAATCTCTAAACAGAGTCCAGCCATGCAGTGTCTCAAATCCGTTATGACTCTCGAGCTCTTTGAAGGACAGATGAGAAAAACCGGGATTGCTAGGATATATAAGGAAATGGGTGTTTCCGGGGGTGCAGGTAGAGGGGTTGGGAGGTCGGATTCAGAGAAGAATTAGGAGGATGAGAAGGATGAGAAGGAGGATGAGATTTCTGAGGGATAAGCGCAATCACCCGTAAGGAAACATCGATGGTGAGACTTATTCAAAGCATTACTCAAGCATCGCCCCGAGCCAGCATATCGATAGCCTCGCGGACCGAAACGAGCTGATATTTGTTCCGAACTCCTCCACCTCCACCTCCACTTTTTCTATTTTCTCCTCTTCCTTCACTTCGCTCACGTGCCGCTCCTCCTACTCGCGTCCTCTTCTAGTTCCTTCGTATCCGCTTGATTACTAGACGAAAAAAAGACTAAGATATCTTCAGAATGATGCCAAACTTTTTCCCATCATTATCTAAGCAGCAGATTTCACGGTTTTCTCATCCAATGATTTCCTCTTGTCAACCTTTCATCCACCTATATAACCTATACGCGATCCATAAATGCATATACAGGTAGATGCATAATACATTTCTACTATACAGACGCGCAGATTTCGTCGCTACTATACTTGATAGCGGGGTACCAGCAGCCGGTGCGAAATTTCAAATCGCTTTTATTCGCACCCCTTTTCAGAGGGACAGTCGACAAATTAATTTAGTGCGCCAGTAAAATAGTGCCAGCGTTACTTCGCCCTGTGGTTTATTAACGAAATGTAATTATATTATCGCCTGAAAAACGTGACTCACTCCCTCTTTCTTTCATCTTCGCCATTACCACTGTTCCCACCCTGATTCACTCACGCTCTCTCGTAGTTTCCATGAAGAAGAAGAAGAAAAAAAAAGAGGAACAGTGGCATCGTGCCCAGTGTACTCGCAAAATAGCGAACAAACGTTACTTCCTATTCCCTCTATCTCTTTCTTCCTCTTTCTCCCTCTCCCTACCCCCTACCCAATCCTCTTTATCTCCTCGTGTATTCACCATTCACTATAACCTGGGAAATCGTCACTTGCCCACACTGTATCGTCAGCCACCCTCATCCCCTACAGTAATATTTAATACTTTCCCTCGCCAGCACTCATGACAGCATAACGTTATCCCAATATAGTTGGGTATACTGTAGTATACTGTATAGATACATACGTGCTACGTACTATATTCAGGTAGAGCAGATATCATATGGACACGCACGTACGTACTATCTACGTTACGTACGGGGGTTGCAGGGTGAGTTTCAAAAGTACACGCATTAGATGTGGGTTAGGTCGTTAAAATGTTTCCATTAGTATTTCTCTTTAGGATATTTACCATATGCAATTTTCTCTTCTTCGATTGGCCGTGGTATAAGCTGCATCTAGACTGTTCGCTGATAATACGGCAATGAAATTAAAAAGTTTATTGTGACGTATCGCAAAGGTCTACAGGGTCGCCACGAAGTAGGGACGCGTTTAAAGATGCAGAGAAGCAGGCATAGCTAGATAATTGACGATGGTGGAACGTCTGGGGAAGCCCCGCAAAGTATCGAGTCCTCTAACGTGGCATTGATCGGCCCGAGGCGCTTACCCTGAGCTTTGTCGAGTAATCGCATTAAGTTTAGCCGCGGTGCGATTCATAATTCCATTATTAACGCCCGCAAAGCAAAACGGGAGGCGCTTTATTCGAGTAAGTATAAGTACGCGCGACTTCACAGCCAGCTCCTCGTCGTGGCACCTGGTCTCCATTCTTGTCCATCGGTAGGCAAGGGATTGGACCCTCTTGGGTTTCCTGAAATGTCGGTATAAAGCCTTTGAAAAATGGGAGGAACAATTGGGAATGACGGAAGAGGTGTAACAATGTATTGGGGGATGCTGCGAGGGTACCTAAGGTATATGGAGGGTAGGTACGCGGACAGTGAGTTGTCGAACAGAATACTTTTACGTGGTGGGTGGGTGGGGCGTGCGAGTCCGCAGGGACAAACTTTAAAATTATACAAAACTATTTAAATAGACGCAGAGTGTTAGGGGCGGTTGGCGGCTGGATAGAGCTAACGGGTAGCTGGCGGTCTGGCCCACTCGTTTTTCCGGGTAAATCCATCAATTTGAAATGCAGGCAGGAAGTGGGTAGGTGGGGTGGGTGGTCCTAGTGGATAGATTGGCGAGAGGTCGGGTGAGAGACGGAGTACGAGGGAGAGAGAAAGGGTGAATGAGTAAGAGAGAAAGAGTAAGAGTAACTGGGTTGCGGGGATGCCGAAGCAATGGGTCAGGGTGGGGGGCGGGGGTGCACAGGGTGAGACGGAGTGGTTGGTTGCCTGTCGGGGGTGTGAGGTTATGTAGGCAGCTTCGTGGATGAGGTGGAGGGACGGGGTGAGATGGGGATGAAGTGAGAGGTAAGAGAGGCACGAGGAAAACACGGGGGATGCATGGGAGATGCACGAGGGATGCACGAGGGGCGGCGGAGGCTGCTTCACTATAGAATGCATTGAATCGCGCCGAAATAAAAACAACCCTTTGAATGTTTTATATAGGAGCTACACTGACCGCAGAACCACGCGAACACCCCTCGGCTTCGAGCCCTGCTCCCTAGCCTCCCCTTGACTTCCTGCCATTCTTTCTTCCTTCCTCGGTCAGAGCACCCTCCCCAATCTACTCTTAGCCTCCGACCCTCATTTTTTTTCGCTTGCACATTCCCTTCGCAACCCGCTTCCCGCATCGCCTTTCGTAATTAACGAAAAATCGACGGGGCTTACGCTCCTACACGATTTTCTCGCGGATACCGCTGGTTCCCGGCTGGTTACTTGGTTTTTTTTTCACGTGACTCATAATTCTGGTTGGGGTGCTCATCCGGGTGTCGATTTGTCGATTTTTTTCGAACAGCGCCGCACACAGAATTGCATCCCTCCGATCTCATCCCCCACCTCCCCTATCGTTATCGGTTCTCCGAAATCCAAGCGCTGGCAAACTCGAGCCGTGCTTGTCCGGTAAACAGTAAATGGCAAATGGTAAATGGTAAATAGTAAATCGGTACACCTCCAAAATAATGAATGATATTGCCCATGCGGATGCGAGACCGCTGGCTGCAAATAGCCGAGAGAGTTTCGCCAGGAGGCACGCGGCTGCACGGGCATTTAAACTTGCATTATTTACTTTAAATTTCATTCAACAGACCCAGCATCCCTCCCAGCTAGGAAAGTTCCGTACAGTTTGTTGCCGACTCCCGTACTTTAAGTCCTTGATCCGTTCTCTGCTAATCGGAAAACAATATAGCTCCTCCTCCTACAGGGACTATACGATTCTATACTTTCTCCTATCCTTTTGCCTTCTTCGTTCTAGGGCTAATCGCCGTCCCCACGCTATCCCTTCGTACGATCAGATGACTCCTCGAAAACCCTTGACCAAACCCTCCTTCGTAGGAATTGCCGCTTTTCGGTATAAAAGGTCGCGCGCAAATGGCTCTGTGAGAAAATTCTCGGGAAAAAGCTCGCCGATAAATGACAGCGTCGACGGCTGCTCCGAGGAAAAGTTTCTCAGTCGACATCGCCGAAAAACGGCGAAACCGATAGCGATTAAACTCGAAATAGACTTGAACGAGGCTTTAACTGCGTCGCGACGTCGTCCTCGGGGTTGGCTGATACGACGTAACAGCCAGCTATATAGGGCTCCCTTTTTTTTCAACCCTCCAATGGTAGAGAATCATTTTCAAATAAGAAGCCCTTTTACGTCTCGCGTATTTCGGAAGCAGCGATTTTCCAATAGAGACTTCCGGCCGAGCATTAACGATTCTAATTACTCGATCGTTAACGAGTGCGCGCCTATTAATCGACAATGGAGGTCCTGACCCGGAGTTACCAACCTCAATGACTTTCACCGAGTCAGATTAAACTGCTATTCTTATCATCGATCCATTTTTTTTATCAGAACTTCAGATTATTTCTATTCCAAATTCGCGTTACACCAAATCAAACTCATTCTCCTTCTCTTCCTTCCCTCCATTCATCTATTTCCTCTTCCGATTAGCGATCTCTGTCTTTCTCCAATTGCCGATCTCCACAAAACAGCAGGATGTGTCGAAAGGATTAGACAGAGAGAAATCGTGGAAAGATGCAGACAGAACGATAATAGCATTGTATCTGGAAAAGCATATATGTTGGAATTTGCGTTATAGGCGAAGATTGGCCGAAGGGATGAAGGAGAAGTAGGTGGTGTAGATACATAAGCACATCCTCGCTAGATTTCATAATAGAGTATATCAGCAGAACGCGGGCGTGGCAGGACGATGTTCAATAGTATACAAGACCGCTACACGGTACCCAATTATAGATATCTCGAGCGAACTTCAGGGGGTCTATAGCCCGTTCGTCGTAACTCGGCAATTTATGGCACACGTGCCTGATTTTCCACTCCCAGAGCTGGAACGCTTTAGCGAGGCGAGCCAAAACTCATCCCTTGTAGCCGAGCAGTGAGCCAGCTAGCCAGCCAGCTATCCTCACCCTGGTCCACCTCCTCCTTCCCTTTGGCACCCCCCGTGTGCCGCCAGTGGTTAGTTTTCGGATATGGCTAATAGTAATTCGTTTCAGTTTCGGCGCTCGCGAGTTCGCGCTCGCGCAGGGGAGCTTCCTAAATCATCAGATAATTACTTTGGTAATTAATTACAACTCTGTTGGGCCGTGGACCCACCCGCTAGCACTAGCGGAGAGTGAGCTCACTAACAAACGAGCCCTTCTCCTCTCGCTCCTCTTCGACTCCACCCCTCTCCCACCGTCTTTTACTTTTTATTCATTTCCTCGCTCCCCAGAGAATCTAGTATCGGTTTACTTATCCCTGGCACCCCACCCTCCCTCTGTCACCAACTTCAGTCATCTCATCCACCACCCATTATTTTTCATATTATAAATCACTTATCAAGTTTTTCCTAAAAACAACTTGTCCCTCACTCCTCGTCCCTTCCGGTACGTTTCTGTGTTCCGTTATGCTTCCGTAACTGGTCCCTTACCGCAGCCCATTACCCTCTTCTCATCTCATCTCCCATCTCGTGGAGGAACAGCGGTGTCCAACCAACTCCTAGTCCCTTCCGGTAAAGCCCACAATCTTCTCTAAATGAAAATTACGCGAAAATCAAGTTAGATCATATTCAGTGGGTCAAGTAGGACCAGCTGTGAATACTTACTCCCATATATCTTATCTACTAAACTTATGCCAGAGTGCACCTCGAGACTAGTAGTAGCTACTAACCAGCCAGTATCTAGCTCGGTAGCCTGAGAGTTCCCGAGGAAAGCGGAAGACGAATGGCGAGACTTGTCCACGGCCGTCACTCTGCGAGAACGGAGCGTCCATTAGTTAATTGTGGCTTCCTCGACCAGTATCGCGCGACGCCGACGCTAACCGCCGCGTCCCTCTGCTGCTTTTCTCCATCTATCGGATACCTATAGACTTATACTATGCGTTCTATGTACAACATCCACATGTCAGACGAGATAGAAGGATCACCTGTGTATACTAGCACGTATGACACACACGAGCCATACGCCGTCTGCACAGTAGAATTGAAGTTCGCTGAACGACTAAGGGTAGAGTATCTGGGGACTATGGGTAAGTTTGACAACCCCTAGATGCTGGGTGCTGATCAATGCAAGCAATCAGTCTTGCCGCGACAACCCCTACATGACAGCGCTCCCAGTCCCATCTAGAATATCCGCCTAACATCCACCCTGGCAACCTACTACTCCCCCATTACGCAAACCTTAATTGTTATAGTTATTACGCAAGGCGGACATAGTTTCCATTACGTCGTCCTCGAAGTTAGCGACGCCGACCTCGTCGTCTTGCCTATCGTCGGTCTCTTCTTCTTCTTCTTTTTTTTTTATTTTTCCTGGAACACCCGCCACTCGGAATATTGGCTGATTGTCAAGAAGAAGAGAGACATTCGGATGCTGCGGAGAAGGAATCGTTAGAATCTTCTGGGTAATAATCATGTAGATATCGAAAGAGTCAAAGAGAATGGCTAAGGGGAGTTCAGGATGGTCCTGGTAAAGTATCGACAGGAATAAGGATAGGACGCGTGTCAGGAACCCTCACAGACGTCTTCTCCGAGGCGATAATGTTGCAAATTTATATTCCGAAGGCGAACCGACGAAGCTGCTGAATGTGCACTCTTGGCCGCTGTCGAGCTACCCCCCTGGGGTGCCAGCCACCCCCTTCAACCCTACTCTACCTTCCAGCATCTCGACTAACCTTCGAGCCAGAGTCCAACCATGCTTACTGCTGCCACTCACAAATTGACGGCCAATTTTTCACCGAGATCGTTCTTTCCTTTTCACCATTTTTTTTCTTCTATTTTCTATTTTATCTCAAATTTTCCATTTTACTTCTGTTATCCTGCTCTCCACCGGGTAGATCTCCGTTCGCACCCTAAATATTGCGGTTACCTA
>JARQST010000437.1:0-20023 GCA_030142225.1 Pachycephus smyrnensis | reverse complement strand
ATTTTCCATTTTACTTCTGTTATCCTGCTCTCCACCGGGTAGATCTCCGTTCGCACCCTAAATATTGCGGTTACCTATGTCTAAAATGGTTATGAGTAGACAGATAAATAGTTAGATCGAGTAAATGGAGAGAAAGTAATCATCAGAGAGTGAGAAAGAAAGAGAGAGAGAGAGAGAGAGAGGGGCATTAGCAACGGAGGGTCCTACAATATGCTTACACGAGAATTAATCACAACAAATTAATTCGAGTTTCTTGTCATGGCGGCAAGAAGTATCATTTTGCGGAGGCCTCGGCCTCCTTTTTGTCGTTTACTATCTTCTCCTTCGTTCCCTTCCCCACAATGTCACTCATTCTCTCGCTCTCAGTCTCTCACTCTACATTAACATAATGAGCGATTAATCACTAGAACGCGTGACGATGTCTCCTATAGAGTTAAGCAGCATTGGCACTCCCTCCACCCTTCACCCTCCGAAGGGTTATACCGACCCACGTGGAACCGTGTGAAGTTTCCATAGGATGCCATAGCACAAGATGCCACATCACATGGATACCCCACATAATACTCAACGGGACACCATGGGACACGCAGAGGGTGTGTTTCGGTAGTGGTTAAGGGGAAGTACGAGAGATGCTTTCGTCCATGAGAGTTGGGTTGTTGGGTTGTTGGGTTGTTGGATAGTTGGGCCTTCGGCGTTGAGTCTCTTTCCCGGTTGCTTGGTGACAGGCCTTTGTGTTGCTTAACCCTCGGTAAGCAACCCTTGCAAGATGCCGCGGATATTAGTTCGCGGTGTGGTGAGGCATTGGGGGTGTACCATCCCCTAGTAACCTGGTTGACACAATATAATAAGGCGTTTAAAGGAGATTGCCTTCCACGATGAACCTCCTTGCGCCTATTGTCGATACTCTCCTCGACTAAGTCTGAACTTGCGCTTCGGTTCTCTCGTTTCTTTTCTCTCGTCTCACCCCTTCATCTCCGCCTCTCTCTCCCTCTTATTCTCAAGGGCTGATTCTTCCGGATAACGATGCCGTAAAAAATGTTCTCCCACCCTGTTTCACTTCTCGTTACCATCTGGTATCAGTGACGTTGGCAAGCCTGCAAAACGGTAATGGCTCGGGTTGAAGAAAAAAAATTGAGCCTCGCTGTGCTCTCGCGGAGGGTGTCCGCGACTGATTTTCAGGCATCGCGACGCCCATGGTCACGGGCCGTACATAAAGGCCGACCAGCCGTGTTGGTTTCCCCAAGTTTTTAGCTCGGCCAGAATCGATAGGGAGGCTAGCCACGAGGTAAAATGGTAGTAGTAGTGGTTGTGGTTCTGCGGGAAGAGGGTGCATGAGGGGGTGGGGTGGGGGGACGGGTTGAGAAGTGGTGGACGCCACTTTGTGCTGCATCGACACGAATTTGTATCCCTTCGGTGCTGGACGCCACCACCGACGCCGCCGCTGGCCGTTCCCTCCTCTAAAAAGCTCGACTCGTACCACCCGTCAAGCAAAAATACATCACGTCCAGAGCCGTGAGCTGACCCCGAGAATATCAAGACTGCCCCGAAGCGTCGATCCACGTAACATACCTGTACATACATTCTATATACTTGCCCACGTTACATAATATAATATAGTATATGTACCAAAGGGGAAGGTACACTGAGTACATATAAAGAGAAAAACAGTTTATCCGATCGCGACAAGATCTCGCGCTAACCACGGCGCTTAGAACTAAGACAATAAGATATTTAAGAGATGTACAGAGAGAAGACAAAGACAAAAAAGAAGAAAATCCTCGAGTACAAAGAATAAGAGCATATTACAATAAATATCTTAAGTAGTGCACTAAGCTCTGTGATATATATGCAGCAGCATCCGATAGCATGATTCTCCCTTTGAAAATGGCCGGATCACAGAAGAAGCACGTCGCGGCGATGAAATCCTTCGCACTTCCGGCAGACTAATTCCTGGCGCAAGCTCCTCCCGGTAATGGTAATCGTAAAAGTCCCTGTTCTTATTGTCGGTGAGCGAGGGCCACTTCGCGCCCCTTTTGACGAGTTGTTGGAACGAGTGATGGGTCGTAGGGGGGGAGGGAGGGGAAGGGAGCGCGAATGACACGGGGTCAAGCGATGGTCGATAGCGTCGATATACCCGGCACCTCGTGCGTCCAAGTCTTGACAAACATTTGCCAAGTAATCATTGCCAGATCCAGTAGCAACATGGTGAGATAAGGCTAATTTTTCTTTCTCTCTCTCTCTCTCTCCTCACTCTTTGATAATCATCGATATTTTATTAATTCGTCTAGTATTTACCAAGCAGGATGTCATGCACGTTTTATTTGTTCGTCACTTGAACGTATAATGGCGCTGTCGATGCTTCCTGTTAATACTAGCTGCTAATCCAAACGCTTTTAGAGTGTTCCTCGCGAATCGATGGTCTCCTTCCGTAAGAGCGACCATCGCCTGGATTTATTATACCTGTATGGGAAGGAATAATCGCAGCCAGAGACTCTAGGTTGCACTGACCAACTACTCATGGCTACTCATGGTTATCAGCTATCATAGAGAGTCGACTCCATTGTTAGCGAGCTATTCCCCTAGTCGCCATTCCCTATACCGTTTCCATAATGCGAGAAGCTTAGCACCGCGTTAGGATCGTACCGGTACGTGTAGTGTCAGGCAGGCAGGCAGGCAGGCAGGGTGGCTACGGTGCTGGAGATGTAAGTAGGAAGGTAGGTAGGCAGATTGAGGCTTAGAGAGATGGCAAACAGCATTAATTTGGCATCGCGCCACCTCACACGTTGATGGATACACGCCAGATACAGGAGATACGCCGGATGCGCCGGATACACACCGAGAAACCGACCATATAGACAATTTAATTAAGCTGATTCAATGTACACGTGACCCTGATACTCTCACGCTTACCTCATCTTCTCAAGCTCGTTGACACTTCTCGAGATACTCTTCCTGTTATCCCTCGTTCCCATCTTCTACGTACATACGTTTCTCCTCTAGAAGCTGCGTCCTGGACCCGCTTAGACAGTTAGTCTAGAGTGTTTGTGTGCGAAAGTGGGAGATGGCGAGAGAGAGAGAGAGAATCTCGAAAGGGATGACTTATGCGAGTGTGTACTACTACTTTAGAGAGTGATAGGGATATGGAGGCGCAGCATCAGTGGTCCACGGTACTATCTGCTAGTCGCGCGATGATGCATCGCGCGCCGACTAGAACGGGCTGGTTTCTACCGGTCGGTAGCTCAGTTTGAACCGTGCATTAGCCAATATGTCGGTCATCCACTAAATCACTATGATTTACGGCGCTAGTGTCGCGCTATCGACGTTACGTATACCTGCTCGTCTGTCACCGGTTCGCGAAACAAAAGCCCCCCGACTCTCTCACGATGGATGCTGCAAGCTCACCGGGTACTCCGAGTTCTTGACATTCCACTAGCCGATCTACTGCTTCCCCTTTTTTTCTCTTACATTCCTTTTTCCCTCCTTCTTCACGTACTCTACAACTATTTGCTCCACCTCTTGCTGCTGATGCTGCCGATGCTGGGGCCTCTGGGCTTCTTTAATCGAGAGAGAGTAAAAGAGGGAGACGCTAATCATTTTTTCCATCCCCTCTATACCTATCTAGAACGTTCATCGAAGGCATATCTAGATCTGAAAACCCGACCGTACCTTATCGGTACTGCTGGGTCGTGCCGATCGTGAAATGCAATAGAAAAAAAAAAGAGTCAGAGTGAGAGGAAGAAACGTCATCCCCTACTGGAATGGAACTCTTATACGAGGACTCACACGCTTTTCTCCATCCGAGAGTACGGATTCTCGGGATTTCCAGCGGCTATGTTGAGCCCTCGAGCGAGCCCTATATTCTCTACACACTCTAGATTTTCTATACATATATACAGATATATAGGGAGTTGTACACCCTGCACCCTCTTTACTCCCTATGGACTCTGCTTTTCTCCTTCTGATATCCTCGTTCGCGATCAGCGATGCCTTGAGCCCCTCTCGTGCACCTTCGCGGTACATACATACATTAGGCGCCCTATCACTACAGACTCCTCGGGACAGTTGCTGAGAGAGCGAGAGAGAGGGTGAGAGGGAGAGGAGCAAAAGACAGCCGAGACATGAAAAGAATCGTCACGTATTCGCGGGAAAGCGATTCTTCGCTATGAAATTGGACAGGAAGAGGCCGAATTTGATCGCGCAGGAGAAATGGCAGGTGGGGGTGCGCTCAGTCAGTTTCCCTCGATGTCTGTGCTGGTAACATAAGTAAGGGCTGCAAAGAACATTTCTCCCCCGTATGGAACAAAGCGCATTTCTTACGCGTGGAATAACCAATTTGTCATAAAGTGTTTCTATTATGCGGCCAATAATACAGTTTCGATCGTAGCATTGTTGGGGCTATATTGGAGTAGCCGTCGGTTCGCGGAATAATGTAGCCAGGACCCATTGTGGCAGACTGGGCCAGCTAACAAAGAAGTTAATTAGTATCCCAGATCGATGGTTAATTGATTCGGAAATGTCATCAGCCATAAATCCGACGACGGGGAACTTGCCCGTCCCTGCCTGTTCGCCTTTCCAGTAATCCTCCCGTTCATTCAGCCTTAATATTTTCCGGAGTCCTTGCCAGCAGTTAGAAGCACTCTCCACCCCTCCCCCTTCTCCCCTCTTCGCTTCCTCCCCTCCTCCATTTCCTTACTTGACCTCCCAACGAGTTGCGAGGAGGATGATCGGGCTAACGTTCGGGAAGTAATACGTGGAAGCGCTCGGCAAGAGGGTTACTATACCAAAGTGATGTGGAGGTAGAGATGAAGGAGGCTGACTAGTGCCGAGAAGGCAAGTGGGAAATAGGTCGGAGGATCATGAGATTGGTGATCGAATGATCGGTGAATGCTCGTCTGGAGAAAAGCGGATGAGCGATTCGGATCTCGTGAAAACAGTCGGAAAACAATCGGCGGAAAGGCCTACGAAGTCAATCTGGTTAAAATCCTCGGAGAAAATACAACGGTTTATTACAGCGAGACAGGAAGGAAGAAAGAGGGAGAGAGAGAGAGAGAGAGAAACAGGAATGAGAGAGACCGAAAGAGAGTATAGCGGTTTTGGTTTGCGGGACCCTGAAAGCTCTGAAAGCCTAGCAAAGGGCCGAGATCACTCGTGAATACAAATGTTGGAATTAAGCGCTGATTGGCTTCAACTCGATCAACTTGGTGTGATTGGTTAGTTAGGGTTTAAACCAGACTAGAAGCTACTTGACTCTCGTTCTTTGCTAGCCATAGCCAGATCCTCTCTCTTTCCCCTTTCTCTCTCTCTCTCTCTCTCTCTCTTTCTCATTCACTCTGACTCTCTTCCTCCAACCGAACCAACCCTCGTGTCCCTCTTGAATCCTCCACCCTTTCCCAAGCTCCCAGACTTCCCTAGTTACCCTTGTTAGCCGACTCTAAGCTGTTTCAACAGATTCCCTTCCTCTGTTTCCTGATTTTCTACTGGCCATTAGAGCGACGCTAGCGAGAATCCTCGGCGGCGTTAGCGGCGGGACGTCACGACGCCGTCATCGCACAGTTTGGGTAACCTCATCACCACCACCATCATAGTCGGCCACAGCTTGGTATTCTCTGTGGACTCACTGAGGGTGTTGAAACGGTGAAAGGAAATGACGAGAAGGGCCCGAATAAGGGCTGTGTGAAGGGTGAAAGGCCGGGAGGGTGGGTGCAGGCCGGGTGGCCGGTTGCCCAGCGTGGGTTTAAGTGTCCCTGAAAATGACGGTATCTTTGGAGGGCTTCGTGCTCGATGAGTGACACGCAGGTAAATGCAATCAATTATCGAGGAAAACAGTGGTTAGAGGAGGCACGCCATATTAGAATCTATCATTCATGCAATTCCCGATAGTCCCGATGCTCTTCGAGATCCTAAACTGTATTCCTATATCAATACCCCTACTACTCTGGTATACCTTCACCCTTTTTCGTTTCACACACTCCACTATAGAACTCCTCCCTTCTCAGTCTCGCGGAAACCCTCGCGGATTCTGTTGTAACAGTCTCACAGCCGACGCCATCGACGTCGCCGTCGTGTCCACGTTCCTCCTCGAATGGAAGCAAGGGAAACTTTGTCTCGGAAGCTTCGGGGAGTTTTCTAATTTCCCACCAATTTCGGACCATTACGATCCAGCCAGGCGTTAGTCCATAATGGAAACTTTGTAAGGTTTATCCCGTAAGGCCGTGAGCTTCGAGTCTGAAGGAGAAGGCGCGATCAAAAGTGCATTTAAAAGTTCTCAACGAACCTGTAGCTATAGGTACTTATTCCTCTTGCATCCGTTCATCTATGCCTTTGCCTTCTAACATTCTCTAGAGTCTTTTTCTATACCACTTTCTCTCAGTCTCTCTCTCTCCATCTCTTCAACTCCTTTGAGCATCCTTCTCTTCACTCGGACGTATATACCGATGACCCGGAATCCCAAGTTTCAACCTCTGGCAAATCCTACTGCGTACCTCTCAACTGAATCACCCTGTAGACATGTTTTGCCGTACGTATATGGATACATGCCTACGTCATAAAGAGCCACAGAGTGTTTTCGTTTTCTTCGTATCGCAATAGTCTCGCTGACTCGTATGCGAAATCCACTTAAAATTCGATCGTTTCCTCTGGTACCTACACACATAACTTTTATTTCTTCGGTCGCTCGTAATGGCCGGATAGGAGGCCCACTCATTCGGCTCGTAAAGCATCTCGATCTCAAATAATACAGAGCGAGAAAAGGCCCTCTGTAAACGCTGCCAATGTTTCTGGTGCCCTCGTATTTTCATAGTCGCATAAATTCAAGCAGAGGGACTCCTCCTCCTATATATATACGTATACGTATATACGTTTTTTTCACCAACAATCGGCTGGAATTCTTAAACAATTGGAGCTATTTTAGGATTGTGTTATAGTTTTAAAAAACTGATTGACAAAGAGTGATGAGGTAAAAATACGAAGGAATGAAAATCTCTGTTTGACGAAGAATCCTGAAAAAAATGCTTTGTCCTTCTTTTGGGAGATTTTCTTCGCCGCTTGAAAAACGAGAAGAGAAATCGAATGACCTTACGATGGCAAGTCGATATCTCAATGAGATCCCAAGATATGGCCGATTTTCTCGATTTCCCAGATTTGCTCGTCGATGCGAGTTTGAAAACGCACCATCTCTTATTCGAAATCGTAGAGCGTGGCTTTCAATTCATGGAATAATATCGACTCTCGAATCCGCTTCAATTGTCCTCTCCCTCGATTCATCTCATCAAATTAACTCCGATAAGAACTGGGAAAAAATTGGAACTGGCTAAATCGTAAGGGGTGCCACGATATTATTGATATTCTGGTACGAATGGTCGCGGGAGTCGCTGGAGTTTCTGCCTATAAACTCGTCTTCCTACAATTTTCTCTCTCTCTCTCTCTCTCTGTCTCTCTTCCTCATCTGTTTTCTCTTCCTTCTCTTCTCCATCTCTGTTGCTCTTTCCGAAAATGCTATTCCTTAAGGAGTAGATATCTAGTACCAAGATTCTCCGCACTAACGCATCTTGCGCAAAGTTTTTGGAATAGATAAAGTCACATATTCATGACTTGGTATACATATGTATAACGACCATTGGAAACGCGACAGTCACTTTCTCTAAATTCTATTTCAGCTTTTATATCTCCCGTTCGTACAGTATCCCTCGTCTAAGTATGTTGTAAAAAAGAATAAAGAGCGGAGAAATACATCCACCAAAGTAGGAGAAGAGAAGAGTATAGAGATGGAGGGTGTCTGACAGAGGGGTGTGCAGAGAGGTCAGAGCAGGCGTGACCCAAATGTACCACGAAACGCCAGCTCGGTTTATAGGCAGCACGTGTGCGCGGAGGTCGTCGCGACGCGACCGAACCGAGCTGAAATTTGATTGTGTTCGCGCCGCTAGATTTTCGCCAGGGGTTGAATTAATAGGGGCTCGCTCGACGCTTGGCTTGTTTGCGGTGTAAATCAACTTTTCACCAATGTTCTACGAAATTAAAGAAATCCATGATCTATGACTGTCCAGACGTGGTCCAGGAGGCCAGTCGAGACCACGTCCAGACAGTCCGCCATACTTTGAAAGGAGGAGGAGGGAGGTGGGCAACTTCTGTACTAGTCTCATTGTCCGTAGATTTTCACTGGCTTTTTTTTATCACATGCTTGTCCCCTCCAATCTTCTCCAGCCGCGCACTACCTGGCAATTCCACAGCCAGCACGCATTTTGTTTTTTCACAGCTTTCTGGGATTCTTTCCATTGCTTGAGGGGTTGCTGCTGCTGCTGCCTCTACTGTCGGTACTGACGATGGGGGTGTCGATGCTATAGTGTATCCGCCATATCGGATGCTGCGGGGGTGGGGCTGGGTGTTGGTATGGCGTACGTGTACGCGCTTATTCTGCATGCATCGTATAACGTCACGTTATTATTTCATACAAAACACTCTAGCTTGGGGCGGAACGATCGCGCGGCTGCTACCTCTAATAATAAATGGAAGTCCATTATTTGCGGTTATTGAAAACCGCCGGGAGTCCCACGCATCCGCAATGTTTTGACAGTGCAGATGCAAAGCGTCGAGATGCCCGCCGTACGCTACGAATTTTCAGTCCGAATTTCGCGAGCGTCACAAATCGGATGCTCTCTTTTACCTCGAAAGCTCAAAAGTTCCATTACCTATCGGGGCGTTTCCACAGTCCCAATTGATCCCGTTGGCTTACTTCCTGCAAGCGTTTCTGTTTTATATAAAGCAGTAAATAACATGGAAAAGCTGAGGCTACCGGCTGATTTTATTTCAGACTCTACCAACTCGGAGCACTCGGGCTCTTCTCTCCTCTCTCTCTCTCTCTCTTGCCTATCTCTTTCCCTCCGCTCTCCTTCTCCGGTTTCTCTCTTCACCTTGACTAGCTTCACAGCTACGACTACCGTCAGCAATACCACCAAGAGCAAGAGTACTCTCTCTCAACCCATCTCAGATAGCTCCTCTCTCGTTCTCGCCGGGCTGAGGGGGGGTGAGCCATCAACACCCTCTTACCGGCGATTCCCATTCAAGCAATGACGCTCCCAATCGTAGAATAAATCTGAACATAGCCTTTGCGCACACCACTCTCCCTTCCCCTCGATCTACTCGAACATCGGCACCCCCTTGAAAAGCCACCCTTGGCTCAGGCCACCTTCATCCCAGCGCCCAAGACCGAAGTTACTACAGTGGCCCTCAAATTTTCCATGGAAGGCCACTTCTTGACCATTTCCATCTCTCTGACCGATCGAAAGGGAGAAGAAGAGAGAGACAGAGAGAGGGAGAGAAAAAGTGACGTAGCCGAAAAGATGGAAAGGGGTGAAGACGCGGCAATTCCCAAGGAAAAGGCAAAAGGATCACGGAGCTCCTCCTCTTCCAGAGCAATTCCAACCCCAAGCATCCTTCGAGTAGATCTCTTCGAACTATCCTACGACTTCGACTAGCTTCAGGATATTCCACTTTCCTTTATTCCTCTCTCCTCTCCTCGTCCCGCCTATCACCTTCTTATTCCTTTCGTTATACTTGTTCCTCTCGTAACCTATATCAGTCGCCCAACCACATTTCATTTTACACCATTTCAAGAGCAATAGCTCACCCGTGAAACTCGCCACCTGCTACCGAAGTTATATAATTGACCGAGGATAGGCTCCTGCCTACCCTTCTGGATAGATTGGAGGGTTGGACGGATCAACCGAATGGGGACTCACCGTAGGGCCCATCAGCGGACCCAATTGGGGAGAAAGGCGAACCACCAAGCGAATAGAGCCAGGAACCCGAGAGATATTTTAGATCGTGATTCCTGGAATGGCCCGTTTTATTTGACGAGAACAAAAGATAAAGTTTTGTCAATTTCCTGCTGATTTCCTAATAGCTGCGGGCCGGTGAGGGTGGCTTCGGGATTGGGGTTCGGGGGAGGGGGTGGGAATGACGAGGCTCGGACTAATTCGCAGGAATGGGCCACCGTGTGTGCCCACCGGAACCTCCGACCGCCAGGGATAGACCATCAAACCGATTGTAATCAGACCACCCTGCGCTTGCACCCTCAATGGCCAAAGAGAGGGGCTGCTGCCTGGTCAGGTGTGCGATGGAGATAGACAGACGCTAAAAGTAGACAGAGAGAAAAACAAACTACGTTTCACTATAGTATATCTGTATACATAGTATACATGCGTATATCCTAAGTGAGCTCACTCGTCCACTACTCGAGGAAAGCTTCCGTCGCTAACTCGATTTTCATGCAGGGCCGCCTTGACCTGCCATCATCGCCGTCGCCATGCTCCCGTCTCCTTTGATTGTTCCAACCCCCATACTAGCTAGCTGAAAGTCGCTGATGAACCTGGAGTGTTTAGAGAATTAGGATAAAACGATCCAACCAAGTATAAGTCACCTCGCGCCCCTGAGTTATACATGCTTTAATTCTTAAGAGGAAGCTGTAGGGTATGAAGACTTCCGGAAACTAGAAACAACGAAGATGTCTTAAAAGAAAAAGAAAAGCAGCAGCAGGCACACGCTAGGTATATAGATATATATATATGACAGGGTGATCGAGTGGGGTGGAACGTAGGTTAGGTATTTAGGGCGACTCACATGATCCGGCCGGAAACACGCGTGAAAACATTTTGACGTAAGCTGTCGCGATTCTCATCATAGCGTCGACTGTAGTCGCTACTTATCCATCCTAAAATGGCTGTCGCGTCTCTCACGGGGGCAAAAGAATAGCGTGAAGCAATTTGTTAGAAAGGGCTCGTCGTCTCTCTACACAATAGTTTTCCGGGTTGAATATTAATCTTCTTCCCCGGCGCGAGGCATCGCGCCAGCGACGTCGCTCTTTGTCGTCTCTGCTAACCCGGAAATTTTTGGTCGAATTTACAAAATCTACCATCGCGACGACCGCGACAATAATCGGTCTCCTCCTGCCGCCCCTTCTTATCTATATCAAACTATACGTGCCACGTGTACATCAGTGCCGTATAGACACTGTAGTATACTAAGCTATAGTAGACACACCGGAAACGTGTGGCATTGTCAGAAACGTCTGAGGATGAATTTTGTAAAATCCCTCTTCCTGTCCCAGGACGATCATCATCATCTAACATCAGCTAAAGACAAAGTCCTTTCCCCTGTGACGTCCTGGTCGATCGTCTTCGTTATCGTAACCGTCACCAGATTCTTTTATAAACAATTTCAGGAGGCCTAATTACTTTTGATGGAGGCAGTTTCGTTTAATTTAGACACCGGGTATATTAGAATGCCAACGCGAGTCCCGGGCCTTTATACTTTCGCGGGCCTTTATGCGAAACTAAAGACAAACAAAGCCGTGAATAAATATGGGGTGCGTAGAGCGTTACGTAAGGTAGCTCCTACCTGCTCCGACGATGGTAAATTAACGGTTGCAATTTTAATAGGGCCGTTGAAAGCGAGGGTCGTGTACGGGCCTGTGATTTTACGCTCCCCGGCCACCACTGCCGCCATTGCCCACCCCCTCTCACCCTCTATACTCTCACAACCCTCCTTTCCCATCCGGTATATTCCGCTCCTGTACTCTCCTCATCACCCCTCTCTCTTCTAGCTCCACCACTTCTCTACACCTTCTCGACCGACATGCCAATTCGACGGGACTCTGACTCTCCTCCTTTACTTTTCTCTTTCTCCCACACACCCTCTTTCTCTCTTGGTTCTCCAAGCAATCTTGATCCGGAAATACATGCAGTTAGTGCGGCTTAATACGGTACGCGTTAACGCAAGTCGACTTGATCCTCGAGGCTAAACTCGAACGTCATTTTTCCCCAGGTCTCCCGACCTACGACTCTTCACCTTTACGAGTTCCCGACTATAAAGTATCAGCATATGCGTAACCAGCCAAACCAGGTAATCCTCGTTCATTTACGCTCGTATGCGCCAGACCCAGGAATCGCCCGAGTTTTTATCCGACCCTCGAGATTCCTCCCACTGTAGCATCACAACAATAATTTTGCTCCTGGAAACTTGAACATGAACCTAATTACGAGAGTAGGGGCAATGACAGGGTAAAGGTAATTGGGATAATTATATTAAAGACTTTTCGAATATGTGATAGAGCATCTAATCAAGTTCGTATCGTTAAATCTGTTTCAGAACACTACCACATATTCGTCGGAGACCTCAGCCCAGAGATCGAGACGCAGACCTTGAGAGAAGCATTCGCACCCTTCGGCGAGATCTCGTAAGTCCCCTTTAAGTCCCTTAACACATCATCGGAGATGACTTAGCTGGGCTCTATATGACCCGTATGACCTGTATAGCACTATAATATATATATATCTCAACGTTGCGTGCTACCCTGAGCCACCTAATGACATGATACACCATTCACTGTATCCACCTTCCAACCTAGTGGTACGGTATTGAGCGTCCTACGATATTAAGTACTCTGTAGGTCAGAAGGTCAATCTACCATTTTCTTTCTACGCTCCTAAACGGCCTGCGTCCTCCAACTTAGGAGAGAACTGACGGGGAAGGGACTTGTGGTTCTAAGTCAAAAGGGAAATGTCACGATTGGCTATCGCATATCCCTTTCGGCATTTTCGTCAGTCCAGTCTTCTCTTGACCTCTTGGATGCTGAGGGCTAAAGCCACCCCTGGAGTAGGGCAAATTCGTGTCGCTTCTCGTCGAGTTGACAGGTTGTGGCCAACTGGTGCGTGTGTCGCGATAACGAGTCGAACGACCCTTCGACTAAGTCGTTTTGCGACCCTCTTCTGCTCGCGTACCCTTCCGATCTTATAGCACAGTGGCACAGTGGCACAGTAGCATAGTAGTCGATGGCGTAGCTGGTATTGGTAACGTTGCCAACTTTCAGGCCAAGACTTCCCTCCCTTTTCTTTTTCTCTCTTTCTCCTTCTCTTTTTCTTTCTCTCGTCCTGCCCCTAGTGACACTTTACTGGCGCGCCTAGCGAAGACTTTCCAGCCGATAACAACGGCACGAGCGTCGCGACGCCTTCGGATCGCAGGACCTCTCAGGCTCTCCTTGAATTCTCGAGGCCTTCTGCGCCCTCGGCCATCTCGTCGGTCGATACTCGTAACCGCCGACGATGCTATCGAGAGAGAGGCCTGGAGCAACTTTTGCTTTTCTTCCTTCTTCATCAGTTCCTTATACAAGGTTATTCGCGGCAAACGCACCACCTGAAGTTAGCCTGTCCATTTGATTTTTAGGGTAGAACCACTTTCGAGTGGTACGTTTTTCGTGAATAACCCTATATAATACCTTTCGTGCAATTCCGGTTCTCCTGACTCTCCCGATATCCCTGATTCTTCCTGATAAAACAAAGGAATCGTATTGCCCTTCGATTTTTTCGCGTCTCTAATGAATTTCGCGAGTGAATCCAGACTAATTCTGATATTGCTCCGGTGAAAATAAACAACCCCATCCTGTCGGCCGGTTGCCGGCGAAAAGAAGGACAGTCAGGATAAGGTTGAAAAGTGAAGGTAGATAGAAGAAGAAGGCGAAGAAGAATAAAGGAGAGACGAGGAAGCGGAGGTGGTTCTCTTTGTTCGGCGATTTCCTCGCTTTGTATATTCACCGTTTCCATCGTCCAGATTATATGACTATTGATCGCTATTTGGCCTTTTACCCTCCGCGCCCCATTGCCACCCCTCTGACGTCTCATTGCTAGTTCAACCAATCGACCAATTTACGAATCAAGGTGATTGTACATACGCTTCACACTCCCTATACAGCTCTTCTCAGAATCCCTTATTTCTTGAAATCAGAGATTAAGATTTTTCGAGGAAATCAGCTTTTTTCGTGTCGTCTCTCTTATCCGACCTACCGATTCTCCTTAGCTTCTCCCATTTACTGTATTTATAGATCTTTGCACTTCACCGCTTCGCTTGTCGCGCGCGCTTTTCCTCGTGCGTTGGAGAACCAGCTCAGTATAGATAGAGCACTCGGCGTGGCGAGGCGCCGTAAAAATGGAGTCCTCTAGTGAAATCGTTACAAACTCGCTCAGCGAGTAGCTAAGCCGCGCTTTAAAAAGCTCGTGAAAAATTGCTGCTGGTTTTCTTTTTATTTTCCTCTCCTGCCCTAAAGCTCACATCACACGATAGCTCGCACTCCGCGCTGCTTCTCTCACAGCTTCTTTAAATTTCTCTCTTTCTCTCTCTATCTCATTCTCTCTCTCTCTCTCTCTCTCTCTCTCTCTCTCTCATTCTTTCTCTCTCTCTCGTCCTCTCCATCTCTTCTCTCCAACTTGCTCGGACTCTTTCCACGGGCTCTCCTAAGCCCATGACCCTCTCTTCTTTTCTCCGATTCTCAGCCGCCAGCACCGCCGCCGCCGCCGCCATCGCCCCTCCTCTCCCCCTCGCTGTAAACACACTCAAGATTAATTATAGTGGAGCTGTGCGGGCGTCCCTTAGAACGCTGATCTATTCGAGATCGAATCAAGAGGGATAAAGTAGATAGGAGTGGAAAATTTATGAGTACTCTCTGAGTTCGTCCCCGGGGCCCGATACTAGATACCAGATAGTAGATAGTAGACATAAGATACTCAGATAGTAGATAACAGAGAAGCGACGCTGATACTGCTATCTAACTCTTCTTTCTCTTCAGAGACATATAGCGAAGTAGCACAGTAGACACTGTATATAAAAAACGTTTGAAAGCATTCCACTCCGATCACTCAAAAAACACTAAACGTTTAACGCGAACGTACACGTTTCGAGGTCGAGGTCTGAATCCCGCGATTTTCGCAGCTGCAGCTTCTTCACGATGTCACTGATACATCCATCCCCTAACGAGGAGACGGAAATGCAAAACCTCGAGGAGACGACACGTTTCGGCTGTCCCTTTAAAAGGGTCCGTAAGGCCGTTTATATCGCAGCTTGATCTCAGCTGGCAAACCAAAGCTCGCTTTCAGGTTTAAATGGCGGCTAAGTAAGCTTCCTTCCTTCGCCTTCTACGGCCTCGAGAAGCAACCCTCCCGCCAGCGCACACCAACCCCCCAACCCCTGCTACAGCTTCTAACTTATGATACACGGAGGCGTCGTTACCGCCAGACCCCTTTACGCTTTCTCGCTTCCCGAACCGCCGTCTCTTCCTCTCAAGCCTCACTGCACTCACCCCCCCTCACCCCCCTCACCCTCGCTCCAGACTTTGCTTACTTCCCTCCCTTGCCTGCCTACTAAGTGTAACGAGGACTCAGGACTCGGTGTCCCCAAGCGCGGTGTGCATAGCCATATCCGAGATTTCATTATTAATATTTAACTACTGCGAAAGATTAAAAAGTTTGAGGAATTTTAATATACCTAGCTAGTATAGCTCGGTGGCTTCCTAGGTGGCTGGCTACACGTAGAACTACTAGCTAGTTAGAAGGTTGCTTCACTTGAAACCTTGCCAGATGAGAATTAAAATTCGGTTCCCGCGTCGAAGATTCGAGAATCTTTTTAATGCTTCTTCTTCTTCTTACGTCATTTCCTCTTCTTTTTTTTATGGGTATAGTATACTGCGTGTGTATATACCTGTTTTTGATTTGAGCATCTCTTTGATTCTTGATTGTCGCGAATCTGTTAGTATATAGCTAATACCAATGGCGACTGCAGCATACGGAATTATATGGATATTTCATGTGGTTCGGGATGAAACGCACTTAGAACGATTAGGAACGTCGCGACGGTAGGAGACGCGTCGCGACGGACTACTGACGCTGCTGATCGAAAGTTTCGACGAATTGCTAAAGCCAAAGGGACAATTAGTTTGCAAATGACTGTAACTTTATCGAGATCTTTATCTGTAAAAGTACGAGGAACTTTTCTCAGGGAGACAAGACCCAGGCATTGCTCTGCTCGATTGTGACGCTCGGAAATAATAATTCAGTCCTCCCTCACTCTCCCTCTCACTCTTTCTCCTACACCATCCCTCATTTCCCTTCGTCCTCTTCTCTGTCGAATACGACCGGAGTTCGTTAATTATGACGTGACGTTACTTCCTTTTCCTATTCCAACAGCAGATACAGGGGGAACTTTTTCAATACGAATCCGGCCTACGATCGGAATTCACTCTGATACTTTTATTGATATTGCCAGACGGCTTATTCTGACGCGATCTCACCTGGTACCAGCATTCCCTCACTCCATTGGTCCAGAGAGGGAGGATACAGAAAAGTGGAGAATTGGTAGCGCGAAGATCGTAATGTAATGTTGATGAAATAGTTCTATGCATATAGGGTTTAACTATCTAAATGTAACTAGGATCTCTTGGATGCTGCATTACTATCTGTTCAACGTCTCAAGCATCTTCTCAACGGGTTCTTATCACCTTCTGCTGTCCTGCCTCTGTCTATCAGGAGTCCTGAAGTATATTGATTGAATTTCTGAAAATAGCTTGAGATTTCGTCGAATCCACATGGTAGCGACTAAACGGTGACTGCGGAATGAGAGCAGAGAAAAGAATTAGAAACGGCGAGAGAATTAGAGTGGCGGTGAAGAGGGGAGGAAAGCAGAGTAAAGGAGAATCAACTGCAAAAATCCTTTGGTCCAGGGGATTAAGACGAAGGCAAACAATGCGGCTTCGCGTGTACGTCACCTAGCCGTATCCACGTTTCCACATATTCAGTTATCCGCATACATACGGGGGTTGTGAATGTGCGGTCACCTGATTTATGGCCCCTCAAGATTATCACTCCTTCCTCCAGCCGAATCCCCAGCCAGTCACCCGGCTGTCTAGTAACGTTCCAAGGCAACCCCACTGGCAGCCACCTCCGTGAACCGAAACCAGAACCAGGGCGAGCACAAGCAGCATCAGTACCAGGAGTTCTGGCTAACCAGTATCCTTCATCGGTTTCTCCGTTCTCCACAGCCTCCTCGGCTAACCAACCCCCTCACCCTTGGTAGTGTTCGCTGGCGACTTCCCACCATCAGCATCGCTAGCCAGGGGAGGGGAGGAGAGAGAGAGAGAGCGAGAAGAGGTGCATGGTCCATGGATCTAGAGTCCACGCTTCTCTTCCAGCTCTCTCGGTCTGAGAGAGTGCAGTATTCCACATACTAGTAGTAATGCTACTAGTAGCAGTAGCTACTAGCATCTACCAGCAACTATTCCTCCCCTATCCACCAAACGAGCGCTGCACTCCGGCTTGAGACGTTGTCAGGGCTTAAATCTTACCCTCCCTTTTAGCCCGTCCCGGCCAACCCCCTAGCCCGCCTTCCGACCACCTCTCGACAAACTGACCCCGTAAACTTAGTCCCCTTTCACCCCGTTTCCGTGCTCTGCCTCCAGGAACCTCCGCCGATGTTCCCCACAGCAAATAGCCCAGGAGAATTCGGTCCAACGGAGCTGTGACATAGTTATGACCGGCCTTAATACAGCACCTTCGTGCTCGCTCGTACGCGCCTTTATTATCGGTCTCTTCTCCTCCCTTCGACACTTTCCTGCGCCACCCCTGTGACCTGCGACGTACCACCTATGACGAACTTTTACATATTTATCGTTCTTTCGGGTTTTCTTGTTGACGTTTAAGTAGGCACGATTGCCAGAAGGTTCGAGATAAATCTACTTAATGACAGTGCATCTCTTAGGATCTTTATGAGGAATTCAAATATAGGTATAGAATAAATTACGGAAATTTTAAATGGGAGGACAGTTATCAGGGGAACCTTATATTATCATAGCCATTTTTCTGGGATCCCATAAACTCTCATAAACTAATAGCTACACATTTTTGGAAATTTCAAAAGATGTTATTTTTCAGTCCCTTACCTTCCTAAATTATATTTCGGTCCAATATCTCTCTAAGGTAATTTCACTGAATATCATACTTTCTCTCTGCAATTGATCGATTGACTGTTAAACCTGGAAATTCCTGCAGAATGTCCCGTGAAGGACGTCATTTCCCAGAATAATGTTCAGTAACATAAAGTACTAAAGTTTTCAGTAGGACTGGGGGGGAAGCTGTAGCCATAGCGAGTCGGCAAGGAGGAGTCGGAAGTGACTGAGGTGGTCTCGAGGCAGAGGTGGATGAAGGCGAGGGTGAGTAGCGCGCTAGATAGAAGACGGGTCAACGGGTATGAAATTTCAATGAGGCTTCCCCGTTCGCAGAAAGTCCCACGCGGGTCCAGCCAGAATTATGCTTCGAGTCTGAAATATCGAGCGGCACGCGAGAAGAGACACATCATGCATTCCCTTTGTGCCTGACCTAAGATTCTCCCACCTTGGCTTTACCGAAATAACGAGAAGCGCTCCTATCCGGGATCCTCGTAGCGCCGGCGTCGCGACGCCGCCGTCAGAGAGATTCATCTAAGGGTGTGAGGGCGGAAGAGAGCAAAGCCAAGATTCCAGGAACATCCAAAAACATACCACGTACGGCCCCTTTGAAGTTTGATATCTCGTTTGCCAGGAATCAAACCCTGAGAAATCAGTATCACGCGCCACGTTCTTAACGCCCTCTTCATCCCTTGTGCTCCCCAAAGCCACCCTTCTCCTTGCTATTCTCACTCTTATCACCTCTCCTTGCCGACCCTTTTCTTCCTTCCTTACTTCCTATACCTTCATCCCCTCGACGCTGCCTATACCATCTCGTACCCAGGATCCTTACAGCTTCCTCGAGAAAGATCTTTAAGACGTACGCGCATTTGTCTTTGATGCTTGATGGAAACGGTACTGGCATAAGTTTTGGCAAAGGAATTTCTTTCGTTCGGTCAAAGTCAGGGATCGGCCGGAGCTCATGGTTTGGCGCTCGCGTAGAGCAGCGGCATACCTGTAACATTCAAAAATATACGTGAACCGGGAAAGAAAGATGGTGATGAGAGAGTTAGAATAAGAAAGGAAGAATAGAACGAGAAGAGCTGATTATTTGAGAGGATGGCGGCAGAATATTATTGAGAAGTTGAAGCGTCCACGTGGCTTCGCGTTCCTCCCCATTTCATTCGTATGCTCTTGGTCCAGTTCGAAGTACGCCTACAAACGTGCAAGGGGATGGTTGTGGCAACTAGAGAAATCGGAGAAACGTGCACTTTAACGAAGGCAGGGGCAAGGAAAAAGGGAGTGGCTCGCGAACCCAAAATTAGAAATGGTATTCAAAGGTACGGGGTATTTTCCTCATTACGTAATAAGAGTGAGTGCTTGTAACGCAGACCCTCCTTCGAGGCTTTCCAGCCGTTCTCTTCCTCCCCTCCTCGCGAGCCCCTCCAACCCCTTAACCGTCTTCCCTCCCTTCAACTCCTGCTATACTCTTTGCTATATTCTCTCAGTGTACATTCGCAGAAGCCTGGATGGCTGGCTGGTTGGCTGGCTGGCTGGTCGACTGGCTGGGTCGCTAGCCTGAGAGTCTAACAGTCAGTAAGTCAAACCAGCCAGTAGTACTAGTGCACCAGTATTAGTACCAAAAGCACCAGCACTAGTATCAGCATCAGTAGTACTAGTAGTAGCAGTAGTAACAGTGGTAGTAGTAGAAGCCTACTCCTCCGCGGCCTGAGTGGAGGAAAGAACTGCACCAGGAGTGGGAATGTGCCGGTTCTGGGTCCAGACTCTTGCTGTCCGAGTAAAATATTCAAGCCTCTCAACGGCACAATGATATGTGCTCTCCATCTAACCTTCTGTCCTCCCCTCTTCCCTCTTTCCTCCTACCCATCCTCTCTCTTCAGCCTCCCTCGGTATGTACGTCCGAACTTTCATCTTCCTGGTTTGAACCGCCGACGTTTTTTTTTTTCAAGCTAGCTTCAAATCTTTACGGACCCATTGACTTCGAAAGAAACTTTAACTCGGCCGGTTGTACCTTCTCCATCGATGTTTTTCACGGACTTCTAGTGGCTCTTGTAACCAGTAAAAAAAATGTCAGGGTCTCGGAGAAAACGGCCGCTCAGAATTCCATTAGCCTTCGGGTGACCATTCCGAGCTAAGATCACTGTGTCCTAAATCCCAGCGGGCTGGCCAACGGTCTAGCGTATCCGTCCCCATATGTATTGTAACGTGGCGTTACAGGCTGGAGGGGGTACCACCTAGGAATGACCGAAAAATAAATAAATAGGACTT